>AFIR01000525.1:0-80293 GCA_000223685.2 Zymoseptoria pseudotritici STIR04_4.3.1
TGCCGATTATCGGTATTCGGCGGAGATAGATATAATATAACTAAGATAGAAATAGTATATAAAAACGAGACAACTATAGTTATATCTGTCTAGGTAATATAGCTTAATTACAGGGTCGTAGCGGGCAATTCTTGTTTAACTACTATAATATTAGTCGTATATATACCTATAATACCGAGACCGTTAAATTAGATATGTCCGTACCTTAGGCTTCTTATATATTACGATAGCGTCGTAATAGGAGGGTAAGAAGGTCCCGATACTATTATATATAGCGATATTCTAGTAGAACCGCAGGCGAGCTTTAAATATCGAAAATCGATTACTAATACTAGACTAGATAAGAGAGTATCTTATAGATTTATTCCTTCGAGTTATTAGGGAGGTGTCTAGGTATATACTAGTTAAGCTTCTCGGCCTTCCGGTCGGTATACTAGAGCTATAAGGCGTGTATTATAGTATATCTAATAAGAAGCGGTCGTCGTGTCTGTACGTCGATATACTAGTATAGCTTATACTACTAATAATAACAGAGCACGGCTTAATTATAATAATTCGATACCTTAATTTTATTAGCACTTTTAACTCCGGCTTTCCTAGCTTTAGTATAGCGGAATAATATAAGAGCGCTACTAATACTAGTATACTAGTATAGTATAATATTATATATCGACTTCTAGTAGGTTAAAAAGAGAGTACGAAGAGATAGTATAGCGTTACGTATATACCTAGAGAGGCACGGAGATAAGCGAGTACAAAAGCTGCTCCGTTTCCTAGCAGATATATATAGGTATTATTTAAATCTAGAGAAAGCTAAGCCTAGTTTTAACTTTAAGAAGGTAATCGATTTAAACGGCTTCGAAGTAGACTATACCGGAATTAAAGCGACTATAGACTATCTAGATACGGACTAAAATAGACAGGTCTTAATATATTTAAACTATGCAACGTGCGTCTAGCCGTCCCGAATAGCTTAACTATCTACTAAAATTATAAGAGCAGACATGCTCTTATAAGTAGATAAGGCTTCCTTATCGATTCCTACTTTAAGCTCGCACGCTTATAGCGTAAGCAAGGTCTATAATATTACCTGCGTAGTTAGTTCGATATAATCCCTAGCGAGCTAGAAGATGCCGAGTAGCGAATATATTAATTAGAGATCGACTATACTAGGACGAGGAAATAGTTAGGCAAGGTAGGCCTGCGTCTACGTAGTAGTTTCGTAGTAATAAGTGCTCCGGGTCTAGTTAAGTATGTCTCCGCTAGCGTCTTAATAAGGCTCGTTAAAAGATAATTTTTAGTACTTAATAAAAGATCTCGTATATCTATTAGACATCCTACTAAGTTAATGCTCGCTATAGAGGTCTTCCGTAATAATCCGAGTATATTTATTAGTCCTATATATCGAGTCCGAAGTATAGTAATGCTCCTAAAGTGCTATATCCTCTCTTAGTTGCATCTTTAGAATTGCCTTAAGGCGATTATATTATTTCCTAAGTATCGACTAAACTAGTATTTCTTAAATATATATCTATTAATATAAGACAAGTAGGCAATATTAGATTAAGTCGATAATAGTTGCATTATTAGAAAAGTAAGAACGAAAGTAGAAGATAATATGCTCTAAACTATCCCTTTCCTATATATATATAATAATATATTAATATCTAACTAACTACACTCTAAGAAGTACTATTCTTAGTATAAGAGGCAGCGACCTTTAACTCTCTCTTACTAACCTATAATCGATATTATGCAACCGCCTCGACTACTATATCTAATATTATTCCTAATCTTATACCCGCCCTAAACCTTATATCTATATTAACATCGACACTACTATAGCGCCGTCCTTATACTATAGCTACGATAGCGATAATAGCGAATATACCCGCCGCACCCGCTAACCTTACTACCTAGCCTACTCCGCTAACTACCTCCTACGCCGCGCTTGTTACTAACGTACCGGATCCGCGCCGGCGCTAAATAATAAGAGTAGATAACTTCTATTAATGTATATAAGGGGGAAGTTAGGTTAAGGGGAAGTTATTAGCTATCCGGCCTAATTTAATACCTATTCTCGAGAGTAAGAGTCTTTGCTATCTTCGGTTTAGATTACTATCTACTCGATTTTTTTAGTTAGGGGAAGTCTTGCGCTAGCAGTCTAATAATAAGACGTAGGATTCGGTCGATTTTTAACTTCGAAAAATAACTTTTCTATAACGATAATATATACTCTATCCGACACTTTGCGGAGGGTAAATAGGTAATTTAAAATCGATCTATCTCTTTACTTTTTCGATTATATCTTAGTTTGCCCCTATTCTAGCCCCCTTTCGATATAAGGTAAAGCCTAGCTTTTTTCGATATCGATTTACTATAGAACGAGTATATAAGTTTCTTTAGTTTTTTTTCGATAGATCGATCCGCTATACTAATATCTAAAAAGTAAATTCCCGGATTATCTATATAGCAAGTATATATTATTTAAATATCGAAAGTATAGAGAAAGCCTAGATTCTATACTAGAAATTTAACCTCGAGTAGTTCTAGAGTACGTAGATATTTATGCGACGGGTATTCGACAAATCGTATTTGTAAATAGATAGATCTATACTATAGGTACTTATCTAAAAACTAAATTCTTAGATTTTTAATAACTTATTACGTTATTATACTATCTTTAAATCTAATAAGAGGTATACCTCGTAGATACTAGGAATCTAACTAAAAGCTGCGTTTTGTCTTTAGGCGCTCCGCTACGACGCGAAGCCGGGCCTAGAAAATACAGCTACTATAACAAGAAATCCCCGCAAGCAAGTAGAGCAGCGCATAAAGAAGGAGGCAGAGTCTTTGCCTGTTTAGGAGAAGCTAACAACTTCCCCTCGACCTAACTTCCCCCTTGCACACGTTAATTAATTTCACATTAACATTTAATAACTTAAAAAAATAGGATGGCCGGGAAACGGTTCGAGAAATAGACACCACCCGCATTACAGGTAACTTAGCATTAGCCTAAGGCTAATAGTAAAACCACATTACGTCGTGACACGACTCCCCTTCCTTTAGCGACTCTCACTCACTTCACAGGGCACCAGAGCTCATACCTGAACGCCGCACCGACCACGACAATGAACAGACATCCAGAATACCATAACATATATTACTTCCTTGTACCAGATTATTGTCCTCGGCCTCTACGCACCCCCGCCTTCCCTTTCCTCCGCAAATTCCATCGCCCATTGACTGTATCCACGGAAGCAGACCAGTACGTCTTCCTCTCTGCATCAGTATTCGCCACTTCATCCACCCAACCCACGTGTTTGCGGCGTCGCATTGTCCCAGCGCGTTGTTTCACTGCAGCATGCTCTTGCTCCCAAAAGGCACCGGATCCAACGACGAGAACCCCGATGACACTAGTCGATACAACAATCATACCCATCCTCACCATCCGGAGCCTCAGGTCCGATGTGGCATGGGCCGCCGAAGTACTGTCCATTCTTGAATCTGTCGTTGAAGACGCCGTCGTAGTCGTTCCTGCACTAATCGGAAGGAGCACCAAGTTAGCGACAAAATGGATCTCTGGACTTTTCGCGGGCGCGAAAGATTATTGCAGAAACACTTACGCAGCCTTTGGCTTTCCAACCTGGACAGGCCTTGTCACCCCACGAAACCGCAGCGCAGTAGACTCGATGCTGAGGGTTGATCAGACTCCCGAGGACGAGGAGAGGCGCCGATGCGAGGAGGAGAAAAATTCCCTTCATGGTGTTTGAGCGACTGGAAGTTGGTCCAAAGAGGGAGATGAGGCAGATCTTGAGCGACTGGTGAATGGTCCAAAGAGGGAGATGAGGCAGATCTTGAGCGACTGGTGAATGGTCCAAAGAGGAGAGAGATTTCGGAGATGTGGGAGAACCGTATCAAAAGCAGCAGACAGCTGATTCTTCGACGGCTGACACGAACGACAGCCTTTATATAGCTCCGTCACATCCAGAAGGCTGGTGACACGCCGCGTGGACCATCGACATGGAAATTACTAATTATGGAGCACTGGAACTGAATGCACAGACTCTGGACCAAAAGCTTGAAGCAGTGCCCGTACCCTGCAGACGAACCCGGCATCTCCGCTCCAATGCAGAGTTCTTTCATTTATCGATACCTGCCCGATTCGGGCACCGATTGAGTTTCCCTTTTTAGCGTGAGCACTGCTTCCCAAATCCTCCAGGGTTTGCAGTCATGAGCCAACGCGCGGGGTTTGTAGGATAAACCTAGCTTCATACGCGATTTTTCAATGTCGGAATCACAGCAGGTGAACGCATCGGAGTGATAAGTATGCACCGTCCGTGGGCTCGCACTGGCCGTCTCTTCTTCTTCTTGGTGGGAATCGTACCAATGATCGGAGAGAGCCTTGCGATTGCCATCCAGGGGGTCCTGGTACATCAAAATTGACAGCGTGGTATGCTTGAGGGGGCGTCTCTTCTTCTTGGTGTGGATCGCACCAATGATCGGCGAGAGCGTTGTGATTGCTATCCAGGGGGTCCTCAACGGCGAGCTCGACATGCGGAAAGATTGGCGAGGGTAATACAGTTTGGAGCGACCGTGAGAAGCCCCTCATCTTTCGTCCTTGTTCCGGCTCTTCCGAATCAGGCTGGCCATTACGAAGAGCATCAAGGATAGCTATTCAAGCTCGGCTGGTCACAAGCCGGTCTTGCTGATGTGGGACTGCGACAGAGCGGACTTTGGGATGTCGCACTAGGCTGCAGGTATCTTCCGGCGTGGCAAATGGGCAGCGAACATAGAAGCATTGGGGTGGATTCCCGATATCTCCATCCCCGAACAAGCAATGTGATAGACTTCATCGTGGAACGTCTTGAGCTGAACAGATGCGGTGTGGTGGGGAGTGCTTTCGGTCGAACGGGAAGGTGGAGGTCAGAAGTGACAGTATGGAGGCCGCAGCGGAGTTTCAAGTGAGGTAATCGACGTGCGATCAGCAAAGCGAAGACGAGCTTGGACATGGAAGTGACGATCGTGATCGAGCAGCGTAGTCGACAAGGATAGCTCAATCGATGCCCCGCTAGGTATATCCCATTTCCGGAACATCGAGGAGGAGGAGCCAGTGCTCGGAGTACTAGAGACCACGGCACTGCAACAAAGCTCCGCCGCGTACAATCTAGTCGCGGAACACAAAGGGCTCTCTTGAACTCGCTCTTACACCGGAGACCCAAGCACTCGTCGTGCCTGCTGCCTACGACATGGCATGACCGCAGTAAAGCAAGCGGTTGCTGACGCTATTACGATGCTCTATCTTGGACGCGGTGATCGTCGGAAAACGAACAGAATCACGGCAAGTCGGAACCAGCTTCAAGGTCTCCAACCACGCCATTCTGCTCACCACTTGCAAACACCATGAGCCTGGGACTTGGTGCTGTCTTTCGGATCACATCTGGTGACTCTCGTAAGTGCTGGAGTCAAGCAGATCCAATGGAAATACGATCCCCGAGACCGTCCAGCGTTCAGGCAAGCCATGAATCCAAGTTCAGCCATCGTGCTTGTCATCATTCATCGCCGTTTTGCACAATCACGAAGCCCGGCATTCTGCCAGTTTTCAAGCCAATTGCGTACTATGCGCACGTCGATTGGCTGATCTCGGTCTGCTTTGCCTGTGTCGAACGTGACGCCTTCGCCGTTCCCAGATCCTTTGGCCATCTCCTGGAAGAAACCCAGCAGCTTCAATGCTGGAAGCTTCTGATTCTGGTCCGCCATAGTCTCTAGCAGCGACACCCACTCCCCCATCTCGACCCGCTCGAATGCAAGCCCTGAAGCTTCTTCGAGTAGATCCAGAAGTTGCTCCCATGAGATAGGCAAAGGGTTCACAAGATTTGTCACGGCATACGTCGACTCGCCTAATGAATCGAACACTGCCTTCCTGATGGTCTCTGCACACAAGTCGACCGGCAGCCAGTCGACACTAGTTCGTAGCAAGGGCAGTGCGCTGAGGACGTCCAGACCGGTCATTATCATGATGGGCCACATCTCGGTGTGATTCCAGGATCCTAGCTTTGAATGGCCGCAGAGCTGACCAACTCTGAGGATATGAACTGGTACTTTGAGCTGAGAAGCGTAATGCTGCGTGACTTGCTCCACGATGAACTTGGACTGCGCATAGCCCGTCGGAAGGGCCTTCGTTGGATCAGGACCGAGAGCTACTTCCGCAACCCTTGTTTTGGTCTCGCTGTTCATTGCTGCAGCGACACTGCTCGTGAAGACGAACTTCTTCCTAGTGGCTCGTTTGCAGAAAGACATGAGGTTCATGGTGCCTAGCAGTGAAGGTGAGTATAAAATCGTGTCCATCCCGAGCAAGCTGAGACATACCTTTCAGACAGTCATGTTCGAACTGCTGGATCGGCAGATTGAAATCCAACTTCCAAGCGTTATGCAGTACGACGGTCACCTCGTTGGCCAGAAGCTCGAAGCTAGTATTGTCCAGGCCCAAAGCTTCATCTTCCATATTGTAGTTGATTGCTACAATCTTCGTGCTCTGACACAGGGCTTCCGGATATCCTCTGGACCTCAGGGAACTGACCATACGAGCTTGTGGGTCGGTTCCTCGAACAGCGCAATAGATCTTCTTGATCGATGGCAAGTCAGCAAGAGCTTCCAGTAAGGCGTTGCCCAATGCTCCGCTTGCGCCTGTCAAGTACACGACCTGCTGGTTATTTCGCTCGGGAGTGGACTCTTGATGCGGCGAGTCCACCCATTCGTCAAGTTCTCGGTTCATGTGCTGGATGGTCGATCTGACCCATTCGTGGTGCTGGCTGTTGATGGATGTTTGAGAAAGCGAAGAATCTTTCTTGCGGCTCTCGAGGAAGTTCAATAATCCTGTGACCGTGGGGTATTCGAAGATGAACATCATAGGGAAACTTCCGAAGACACTGGCGAGCTTTGACCGCAAGTCAACCGCACGCAGCGAGTCGAGTCCGAGTTGATACCAGTCCCGATCATCAGTCACGTCCTCCGGCGGAACGCCCAAAACATCAGCAATGGCGTGTCGAATCATGTCCGCCGATGATAGATCTGTCCGGCCAGGCGGGCAGTCCTCGAGATTTCCGGATGTGGAGTCATCACCAAGAAAGCGACTGTACAGCTCTTCGACACTGTCGCCGTAGGATTCCCATGCAATGTTGCGCCGCACGTTTCCCTTTGGAGTGACTGGCAGAGTCTCCCCGCGCCCAAGGATGAGGATCATTTCGCGAGGGATCCTGGAATGCGCCAGCGTTCTCTTGTTGCACTCCTTTACCACGTCCCACACGGCGCCCACGAGATCTACGTCTCTATCATCGAGCACGTTCTCCCAGCGTATCTCGACGATTGCAGAAGGACAGGGTTGCCTCGTGCCAAAGACTGCAGCCTTCCCAATGACACTGTCTTTGTCTTCTTCAAGAGACATCGCAAGCGCGGTTGCGTGCGTCTTCTCCCCATTGCTGTGTATCAATATGTCATCTCGCCTGCCCTGGAGAACGAAATATCCACTTTCGGGAGGATCTTCCAGAAACAAGTCTCCAGTACGGTATGGATTCGGCGTCGACTCGTCAAGCCAGAGCTCCGCCGCTAGAGGGAACCCTTTATAGACGACGCACTCGAACAGACCTTCGCCCAACGGCTCCATACGCACGAGCGGTGACTCTGGGTAAAGATTACGAAACCGGTAGACATCAGGATTATCCCTCGTGTGCGGGATCGTGCGGAACGGCGGTCCAATCTCGGTCGTCCCGTAGGTCGTCTTCACGTTCACACCAAGCGACTGGAGTTTCCCCACCATGGCCGGAGAGAGAGCTGCGCCGCCGGGTTGCAGCACTTTCAAGCGGGTGAGAGGGCTGAAGTCTTTGGACGTGAGGGAGATATACGAGTATAAGTCTTCTATTACCGAGGGAGCGCAGTGGAGGCAATCCACTGGGGAGCCGAGTTCGTCCAGGACTTTCCATGCGGCGAGGATCGAACCTGGGGCTGGTGGCCAATTTATTGGAGGCAGAGTGGTCGGAAGTCCGGTAGGGATGCCTGAGAGGGCGGTTGACAGTCCAGCAATGTGGAATCTACGAGCGGCAAATCGTTAGCATTCGTCCAACTTCATGGCGGATCGGAACATCTTACAGCGGAAAGCAGAGATACCAGTTTTCTATGAAGAACTCCGGCAGCAGCCTGTACATTCTTGCGATTTGACACAGACTTCTGTTGGTGTGGATGATCGGCTTTGGCATTCCCGTAGAGCCAGACGAATGGATGATCATCGATTGCAGGTTCCATTCGTCGTTGGGCTCGAATACTGCATGATGCTCGCGGGCCGCATCGCTGCTCTCTTGCAATTTGTCAAGCTCGATCAAGCCCACAATCGATAACGGGCGGCCGTCTCCTTCGACCAAAGACAACTTGTTCGCCTTGTCCACGACAATCGCGACAGCATTGCAGGCTTGAAGAAGATGATCTCTCGTTGCTGGCGAATTCTTGTTACTCAAAAGAAGGATTCGGATATGCAAGCTGTTCAATGCGATCTGAGTAACGAGGTACTCGATCGATGTTCCCGTGCCCAGTAGTGCGACCGTGGGCTGCTGGCCGGTCTCGTTGGCATGCTCGATCTCATCCCGGAACTTGAAGGCATAGTACGCTGACGCTTTGTAACATAGAGCGTGAAACATAGCCCAGGATATGACCTCGAACGAATCACCGACGGGAGCGAAGAACGCTGGGCGGGATGGCTGCGTTGCAGCATTATGCTTGACCACAGCAGCAATGCTCGTCAGGTTGGGATCGGAGAAGCTGGATTTCGCGGGTCAGACATTGATTTCGTGAGACGGATCGCGCTGGGGACGACAAACGTCGAGCTGTGAGGTTCGCCGTGTAGATTCCAGAGTCGCAACAACTCCTTATCAGCGTCCTTCGCAGGGAAGACGGATTCATCGGCCATGGTGCGTCGTGATACACACGGGATGTAGGAGCTCAATCGAGATCGACGCCACGCTCGCAATACCTGAACACTCTCGATCTTGCAGGCCGCTCGAGTTGTCGTACAAGCCAAAGGGCATGGTCCAGGAACGTTTATTGATGACAATCCTACTGTGATTGCAGCTTGGCGGCAGGGTCCCAGGACCGGCGGGACCGTCGACATGGATCGTGATCCACCTCGCTATGCATCTTGTGCGCCTATCGAGGCTATCGCGTCAACCTCCACAATGTAGCCACTTTCGTGCAGAATCCGAGCTGAGGTACTCTGCAGGGACGATCTTGTCCGCTTTGAGGCTATTGGTATGCAGGGCTTGGAACGCCATGGAACTTTGCCGTTGTCACACCGCCTGTATGCGGATGTTTGTTGCATAGCCGAGTCGAGTCTGTTCCGTCGATGTTTAAGCGATAGACGATAGGGCAAGGGTTTCTTGGAAGGTCGCGATGCGATAAGCGTGTCTGGTAGCCGAAAGGTTGAAGACGACGCTTTTGATGGTGAAAGAGTGACTTCGCAAGTTTCCACTCCGTCTTGAAACGCTTTTCGACGTTCAGTCCCTTCTTGTCAAGTCCTCGCAAAGTTTTAAGCTATCCCCAAACGTACACAGCCGCAACATGGGTCTCCGAAGACGTGTGGAGCTACGCTCCGAATGTGCCGAGCTCGGGACGGAAGGAGGTCGGCTTTCCAACAAAGACATGGATCCCATCCCGATCGGTTCGCCCGAGCGCACTTGGGGATGGCCGAGTCTGCTGGGCTTCTGGATCGCTGAAGCCTTCTCAATATCCATGTATCAAGGTGTGTGGTGGCGAAAGATGGAGAGAAGATGAAGCACAAGCTGACTCTCTGGGCCGGAGAATAGTCTCATCAACATCCGTCACGAAGGGGCTCAACCCAGGTCTCGCCATTCTCGCAGTGTTCATCGGTCATGTGCTGGTCTGCATCCCGGCAATCCTGGACGGATACGTTGGCTGCGTTCTTGGGATCAACTTCCCCGTTTTCACGCGGGCGTCGTTCGGCATGCGAGGCTCATATGCCGCTGTGTTCGTTCGTGGAGTTGTCGCTTGCATCTGGTTTGGTACGCAGTCGTTCCAGGGCGGTCAATGTCTGCAGGTCATGATCTCGGCCATCTGGCCGTCGTTCGATGAGTTTCCCAATCACCTGGCTGCATCCGCCCGCGTCACGAGTTCTGAGCTTCTTTGCTTCTTCCTGTTCATCATTATTCAGGTGCCGCTGCTTTGGTTGCATGTGAGCAGTTTGAGGTATATGTTCATGGCCAAGACGGTGATTATGCCTGTCTTTGGCCTGACGCTCTTCATCTGGGCGATCGTTGCTGGTGAGCATCCGGGTTTCAAGGAACTCGAAGGCAGAGCGTCGTGCTGACTCCTCATAGCGAAAGGTTTCGGACCAACCTTTTCCAAACCAACCAACATCAAAGATGGGATTCCTGCCATCGTGGCATTCTTCCAGTGCGTCACGAGCGCCATTGGACCCAAAGCCACCCTCGCATTGAACATGCCAGACTTCACCCGGTACGCCAAGGATCCAAAGCAGGTCTTCTGGACACAAACGATCGGCCTCTGCGTGCTGGTGACGATGTGCGGCGTGCTGGGAGTGACAGTTAGTAGTGCGTCCGAAGTCATCTATGGTAAGGTGACCTGGAATCCCTTGGAGGTCGCCAGGTTGTGGGAGAATCGCCCGGCTCAGTTCTTTGCGGGTCTATGCTGGGCGTTCGCGGTTATCGGCACGAATATCAGTGCGAACAGTGTCTCCTTCAGCAATGACCTTTCGCTCTGGTTTCCTCGATATATCAACAATAGGCGAGGTGCCTACATCTGTGCGATGTTGGGCGTGTTGGCCATGCCGTGGTACATTCAGTACAGGTGAGTCTCAGGAGTTCTTTGGAGTTGAGGATCCGACTGACACGGTGCTTAGTGCGAAATCCTTCTCATCCTTCCTGGGTGGATATGCTTTGTTCTTGGGGGCCATTGCGGGCATCATGATCACCGACTTTTGGATCTGTCGAAGACGGAGGATCGCAGTCTGGTCGCTCTATGAACCGCGAGGCATCCACTTCTATACTCTCGGCGTCAACCCTCGAGCCGTGGCGGCTTTCTCCGTCGGCATCATCCCGAACATGCCTGGTCTTGCGGCCGCTTGCGGTGCAAAGGGCATTCCCAAGGGAGCAGTCTACTTGTACAGCTTGAGCTGGCTGGTCAGCACTCTGGTCGCCGGATTCACATATTGGCTGTGCTGGAGACTCTGGCCTTTTCCCGTTGATGTCGAGCGAGAAGAGCCACTGTATGTGGAAGGAGTCCCGGCGGCAGAAGAATCAATCATATCGGAGGAGAAGGATAAGGAGAAGAAGGACATTGAGGCCGAAGAGGAACTTGACTCCAAGCGGAGACGGGAAAACTGATCCATATGCGTGGACGCTAAGCTCGATGCGTGGACGCTAAGCCTGATGCGTGAGCGTCTGTTTACCAAGACTCACGCACTCATATCCGCGTCTGCCACCAAATTTTCGCGTGGACCCAAAGTCGACGACATTTCGCGGTCTTTATCGACACTCAACGCGCACGAGTCGCATTTCCCTGAGGGCAGAAGGGATCAGTGCAGCAGCCTATACACAATCCTACCAGTTATCTATATCCAACCTTGGCCTCTTGCTTTCCGACCATCCGCCGAACTCTTGTACACTCCCTTCTTCGCCGTCCGACCCCCCATCCTGACCAATCCCACCAAGTGATGAATTCCCGCGAGAACGCCATCAACGATCTGCACGTCTTCGCCCACAGCAGCCTCTACCGCGCCCTTCAGCGTCGTCATGCCCGCGCAGCCCAGTAGGAGGACATCAGCGCCCTTTTCCTCGACAAGACGTTGCCCAACCGTAGCCATGATACCCATCACTTCGTCCTGACTCTTCTCATGAAGGTCCAGCACGCCCAACTTGCAAGAGATGACGCCGGCACAGGAGGTGGAGAATCCGTAATGGTGGATACTGTCTTCGTGCAAGACTCGAGACCGTTCGCTCACCGCGATGAGTCCGAAGCGTCCACCGAGCGTTCGAGCGGCGAAGAGCGAGGCTTCCATGATACCGATGACCGGCTGGTGGGGTAATTCCTCACGCAGCATGCGGATCAGGGCGTGGTCGGAGTAGCAGGCTATCAAGACGGCGTCGTGTGTTGACGCCAGAGGAAGGACAGCGCGTGCGGCCGCGGCTGCGGACATGACATTGTCGAACATTCCTTCGATCGCTGATGGTGCCGGTCTGGGTGCCGTGAAGCCGGTGACGGCCACGTCTGGCGGCAGCTGGCTTTCGACCATGGCAACGCAGGCGTCTGTCATTGCACTCGTGCTGTTGGGGTTGACGAGAAGAATGCGAATCTTCTTGCTCGCCGCCGTGGTCGTCACGACGTCGCCGTGCACTGGCAGACTGGAAGGCTCCACAACACCCGTCTGCTCCGTGATACGCCCGTAGTGCTCGATCCGTCGATGTCGAGCGAAGTCAAAGGTGCGTTCTTTTCCTGGTCGACATTTCTCTAGGTCGATTTCTGCATATACAACCTCATCCTCCGTTGTAGAGGCCTCCGCGATAATTTCACCCTCAGGCCCTGTGATACAGCTGCCTCCTATCAGATCATACTTCCCATCATCAAGACCGCACCTCGCCGCACTGACACTAAAGCATGCGTTGGTATAGCTATGAGCTTGCATGACCAGTTTGTGGTGGAAGAGAGCCTTCTCCCGCGCCTCGTCCGGGTCCATGTCCGCGCTCGATCCCCACAGATGAGGTGCGAATCCTGCGGTATTGTAGCCGCAGAGGACGACCTCGACGCCTTGCAGTCCGAGAACTCGCCAACTCTCGGCCCAGCGTCTGTCGTTGCAGATCATCATGCCGAATATGGGCTCTCCTTCTTCGACGAGATCAGTCACGCGGAAGGCATCAAACCCGAGGTTGCCGGGCTTGAAGTATCGCTTCTCCAATTGATTCGTGGCAGCCGGGTCATCGAACGGCTCGAAGTCGCCGGGAAGGTGGATTTTGCGGTACTTGGATAGGATGGACTGGCTTCTGGCATGGTAATAGATCGATGAGTTGAAGGTTTCGTCATCATCGGTCTTCTCGGCAAAGCCCACTGAAATATCGACTTGGAGCTCGTTGGCTTTGTCGAAGAGCGCTTTGGTCTGCGGCTGCGTTATGATGTCGCCGTGCTCGAAGAATGAATCCAGCTCTACGGGATCGTTGATCAGATGCCGAGGGAAGAAAGTCGTGAAGGCTGTTTCGGGCAAGAGCACGAGTCGAGCTCCTTTGCTGGCGGCATTCTCGAGAAGGACTATCATTCGATCCAGTGTCTTCTCTCGAGCATCGTTATAGTGTGTCGAGCCCATCTGGGCTGCTGCCACTCGAAGAAGTCTTGGTGCCATTGCGGAATCTCGCTTTGTTCGTCTTGGTGTACCTCGCGCGTCGGTATACCAGTCTTTCAACGTCGAGTCAGGTTGCTCGAATGTGAGAAACGTCCACTTCGGCAACCGGCAATGCCCACGAAGGCATCCCTGCCCATAGAATAGGCGAGTCATGACGGTCTGCGTTGTTCCATCTGACTTTCATGCAGGACCCACGGCGATCCACTCGCCATGCGATAGGCGAGGCGACTTATCTTCAACTCCACCAGACCTATCTTCCAACTTGGCACATTGGCCTTTGCATGCAATCCGGCCAGCCAACACCGCGGATGACAGAAGCGATCATCGAATGTGGCTTGCAGGAATACGTGGATGAGAGCAATGAAGCCAGGATCAACATCGCAAGAACCTGGAGAGGAAAACAGCAATACGCACCCGCATTGAAAGATGAAGGTTGATCTGATTATTGAGAATGCAACGGTGGTGAGTCTACATCCATCTCTGAGCACTTTCCCCACGTCTGATCTGTACTGCCAGGTCACCGCGTCCGACGTTCATCCCCGGCAAGTCATTGTTGTTCAGAATGGGAAGATTCTGGCGGTTGGCCAAGACCTGGGTTCGATCTTCATGGCGGAGAAGGTCATTGATGCACAACATGCGTTCGTCATGCCCGGCGGCGTGGACTCGCATGTCCATCTCGATCAGGTGAGATTGACGACATCCATGGAGTCGTAGAAGACTCTTTCTGACGCCCGCAGGACAACGCCCCAACTGGCGACAAGTTTGAAAGCGGCACAAGGTCGGCAATCGCGGGCGGCACAACGACAATCATCGCTTTCGCAACTCAAGAGCGCCGTCAGCAGTCTTTATATCCCGTCGTCGCAGACTACCACTCCCGCGCATATGGCCAATCCTACTGCGACTATGGCTTCCACATCATTCTCACAAACCCGACGCCGACTATCCTGCGCGAGGAGCTACCCCATTTCGTCTCCGAAGGCATCACTTCAGTGAAGTTGTACATGACATACGAGCCAATGAAGCTTCGAGACGGAGAGATCCTGGACGTCATGATGGCCACGCGGAGCTTGGGCATGACGACCATGGTGCATGCTGAGAACAGTGACATGATCTCTTGGATTACAGCACGACTTGCTGAGCAACAGCTCACTGCACCGCACTACCATGCCATCAGCCGACCTAATATCGCCGAAGACGAAGCGACGTATCGAATCATTGCTTTGGCTGAGCTGTCTGATGTCCCCATCCTGATCGTCCACATGTCGTCCAAGACTGCCGCCTCCCACGTTCGAAACGCCCAGACAAGGCTTCTGCCCATTCATGCGGAGACTTGTCCTCACTACCTCTACCTCACCGCCGACGCATTACAGCCATCCCACGCATCAGACGCTTTTTCCGGCGCAAAGCACATTTGCAGTCCGCCGCTCCGAGAGGACCGCATGGATCTGGAAGCCATGTGGACCGGCATCGTCAACGGCACATTCACGACCTTCAGCTCGGATCATGCACCTAGCAAGTACGACCATCCTCGTGGCAAGAAGGCTGGATTAACGGAAGCCGGATCGATGCGGTACGACAAAGTCCCGAACGGTCTGCCGGGGGTCGAGACTCGTCTGCCACTTCTCTTCAATGGTGGTGTGCTCTCTGGCAGAGTGACGCCTCAGAAGTTTGTCGAGGTGACGGCGACAAACCCGGCGAAACTGTATGGACTGGGAGAGAAGAAAGGCGCGATTGCTGCGGGTTATGATGCTGACTTTGTGATCTGGTACCCGACCGGAGAACAAGCTGCGATGAACGAGGGTGATTTTGCGACGATGAAGCCTTTCGTGCTGGAGAATGAGATGCTGCATCATGACATCGACTACTCGCCTTTCGAGGGTATGACGTTTCACAACTGGCCGAGGTATACTGTCTTACGCGGAGAAGTGGTCTGGGACCGGGACAATGGAGGTGTCATCGGCGAGCTGGGTTTCGGGCAATTTCTACGCCGCGGGAAGAGTACGCTGAGCAAACCGAGGACGGCACACGAGGGCGTGTTGTCGTCGTGGCATACGGCGTGAACTCGAATTTTGCCTACACTGATGATCCTCGGCTGACGTTGCTGTGTCCCTCTCGATCCTGCAGAGTCGGCAGCCAAATTGTATGTGCGGTGACTGCCTCTCCATGGGGCAGTGCCCAAGCCGTGCCAGGCCAGGCATGGCTATCGTTGAGCTCTTTCCAATCCCGGGAATGGCTCTCTTTCTCTTTGTCACTCTATTGTCGAAATATCTCGTACTGAATTCGGTAATGATAGGAAGTGACCGGCGTCATCGGACTGGGTTCTTCCCAGCGGAGCCCTTGCTCGAACGCCGTCGTACTCCGAGCACTGCCTTCTCGACGTTTCAAGGCTCGGCCCTGACCGGCCAAGTCCTTGTTCGAAGGCCGCAGCACTCCGAGCACTGCCTCCTCGATGTTCCTGGACCAGGATCTGAAAAAATCTTGCTTGACTGGCTACATCACTCTGTGCGCGTCCTCCGTTTTTCTTTCTGTTCAACAACCAAAATCCTACAACATCGACCGACTTCCTTCGCCAAAAGCAATCTTCAACGATGCTCGCCTTCAAGACCACCATCGTCCTCTCCCTTGCGACGGCTGCCCTCGGAAAGAATGTCGTTCGTGGTGTGCGT
The DNA here is from genome assembly GCA_000223685.2 of Zymoseptoria pseudotritici STIR04_4.3.1. Classification (NCBI taxonomy): domain Eukaryota; kingdom Fungi; phylum Ascomycota; class Dothideomycetes; order Mycosphaerellales; family Mycosphaerellaceae; genus Zymoseptoria; species Zymoseptoria pseudotritici. The sequence continues at coordinate 16,078 of AFIR01000525.1, forward strand.
ACCAACTCTCGACATGCCATCTCCGACGTTGTACTTACCGGGCCTATAGACATGCGTGACGCGGAACACGTTGCTCGCCGAAGGTGGAGGACATACAGACAGTCTCAATGGTCAATGCACCGTTCCGTATGGTCAAGCGCCTGGTGTTGCTGTCAGGGAATGCATATATGTAGGTGTTGCCATCATGCTGCCGTGGGCGAACCTTGCTAACATTGGGGTGGTTCGCAGGAAAACCCGTGCCCTTGGGACAACGCCAATTGCGAATTCGATGTCGACTCCTTGAGTAACGACAAGAACAACAACGCGAAGTGTGGAATCAGTTAGTCCCGGGGTCGCAATACTCCGATTCAAGAAGGCGAATCAAGATCATCCCGGACTTGGTGGACGGAGGGTGCAGATGGACTGCGGATTCAAGCAGACTCTGTCTGATGATGGGCGCCTGACAAGATTGTTGGCGACCACTGCATCTGTCAGCCGGGACTTGGACGCTGTTGATTGTGCTCAAGTCACTCACTGGTACACTCGTTTGACGCTTGCATTTGGACACTGTTGATTGTACTCAAGTTACTCGCTCATACACTCCTTTAAGCTTGGCGTTTCGCAATCTTGAGGGACTTCTCCAGCTTGGTCGTTCTCTTCTACAACTCTCGATAGAAGATGAGATGCGTTCGTCGATCTTTCAGGCCTTCTTTGCAGGTGCTCAGCGCTATCTGCTTGTAATGTGTCTTCGCGCGATACAAGTCCGCTCCACTATTTGCAGTGAGTGCTGCTCGAGCGAGCTGTCAGCCGTCGGATGCTGAGGTGAATCGGTCTTTGTTTCTTTCGTGTACCGTTGGCGAAGACCATATCTCAGACCAAGCGAACGCGTCAGCTGTCAGAACCCGATGAGCAGACCTTGCATTGCAGGAGGCACCTCTCTCTCGTTACAATCGAAGTCCGATCGGTGCTTTCGTCCTCTTCATCGACTTCAGCAGCTCAAGCTGCTCCAGCGAATTGTTCTCTTGGTGGCGCAGAGGCATGTTTCGCAACTCGTCCAAGTGGAGGAGGCGCAGGCGCATGTTGGTGGGCTGGTGTCTTTGGCCTTCAGATTCATGTTTAAGACCTACCCGCTCCGGTCAGAACCCTGTGAGCCGCCCAGATCTTCTCAATGACACACCCTGCCGCCGCAGCAGGACTCTCCCTCTCGCAGTCCTCTAGCCGGGGCAAGGTAGTCGACGACAGTATACAATGAGTGCGGTAAGCGATGCCATATTTTCGGCAGGTAGATCCGCGATGCTTGTCAGGGTGTTCTGATCCTTACCGAGTTGAATCGCAAGGCTCTTTGTGTTTTTCGAGGTGATCTAGCAGAGTGCGATGGTCAACCACAGTGTGTGACCAGCGCGGTACTTGGCGCTGTCGCTGAAGCCATAGCGGTCGAATATCGTGCGCTACATGCTCGCTGTTTTCTTACCGAGCCCATTCGACCATCCTCGGAGTCCGCTTTGCAATCGATTCTTCAGGTAGGGTGAACGACCGCAACAAGCGATGCACGGTAAGTATTGGTTGACTTTCAGTATGGAAGAATACCGTACCAAGTCCACCACGTCCTCATAGCGTCCGTTCATACGTCTCTTTGCGCGTTCCCGAAGCGTACGGCAAGGTACGGTACCTAATAATAAGACGGACGTGAAAGGTTGATAGACGTCGACGTCTCAAAGACGGGTGTCGTCGAAGCTCAGATCGACTAAGGTAATCGACTAGTCCTCCTTTCTGCCTCAGGCACCATTCCCCAGGTGAGCGGATCATCGACCACAACTCTCCAACCTTGTTCATTTCCTCTCTCCACGCATCAACATGGCCGACGACACCCGACAGCAGCAAACAAAAGAAGACCTCAGCCGCGAGGCTCTGACCGTCGATCCCTCCGCCAAAGCCTTCACCGGCTCACAATGGAACTCCGGATCGGCACCGCAGCCCTTCAAACCTCCCGAAAATGCCAACCTCATGGCCGGTGGGACACAGCACACCGCAGGAGGACAGGTCCCTGAAGTGACGTTCATGAACGCCTTACACGTCGGCGCGCCAGTAACAGAAATCCACAAACGGCCGTGCGTGCGGGATGCTCTGATGACGGGCATGGCGGTTGGGTTTGCGTTGGGAGGAATACGGTTTATATTCCGAGGTGAGGATAACAATATTGCAATGGGGTGACATGAGACTGACAGGTTATACAGCACCGGTATTCAAAGCGTGTAACTGGGCCGTGGGTGGATTTGTAGTGTCGTCGGGAGGACAGTACCAGTACTGCTTGTATCGACGGCAGGCGGAGAAGGAGGGCATGACTCGGGCGATGGAGATTTTGAACCGCAAAGAGATGGAGAAAAAGGCGAGGGAGCAGAGAAAGGAGCAGTTGCGGAAGGAAAGGCGGGAGACCAAGGATCAAGAGCAGGACGCAAAGTTGGCGGCGTTGAAGGAGAAGGCGGAGGGGAAGCCGTGGTATAAGGTGTGGTGAGGTGTTGAGGAAGTCTTCACTTCTCAAATTGCCCTTGGAGCGCCACAATGCGAGATCGTTGCCGCCCAGTGCTGGACGAAGCCCGTCTGCGCTATGCGACTCCTACGATTGAAGTCGACAAGCTTCCTCGCTTATGGCTTCTGAGACGAGTCTGCGAATCTGGAGAAGACTTCGCTGGGAGGCGATTCGCGGTCTCTCATGGCTACTGATGGCCAGACTCCGTCTACGGTACCGCATCGAGGGCAGAAGTCATCGCGATGCCTTCGAGGCCACGAGAGACATCTGCAATGGAAGAATCTCACGGCTCTCGATCCGGCACGGACGGTCGTGCAACTCTCGGCATCGGCTCTTGTCATTGCTATCATGACTGTACAAATACACATTCCAATCTCGACATGAACATCAAAGTTCTTCGATTCCGGACGCTCGTTGGCGATGGCCATACATGAATTACCCGACGTTGCTTGATACATTCTTTTGCTCTCGCAAGCCTGCAGTGTAGGAGTCGAGCACTCATCTTGCCAGGCAGTTCCTTGACACTTTCATGTTCATTCCGCATACCAAAGATCGCTCGAGCCGTGCCGCCGCAGCATGATGTAGCGCTTGGCGTTGATGTAGAAAGTCGGCGGGACGGGAAAGCGGGAGTTCCCATCGCGAACTTCGAAAGTCCCGTCGCTGAATCTCTTTGAATTTCGTGACGATCGTTCTCCATCCTCGTTCCTCTCACCTCCACTCACCTCACTCCACCATCGACCTCCTCCACCGACTGCTCTGCTGTCAAGCCTTTACTGTGGTGGATTTAACTATTCAACTCAGTCACAAGCGATCAGCCCGACATCCCTCCCGATTCACCAGATCCCTCCAGATTCACCGCCCTCGCCGTCATCGTTAAGAGAGCCGCTCGATAGTTATTCACCGCAACAAAGAATTGCCATACAAAAAGAGCGTCAAACCGCTGGAGAGCATTCTCGTTGCTTGATCCGGATACAACACCGTCCACGCCATGTCTCAGCCAACACAATTCGCATGTACGTCGACGACATCTTCCTCGACACTGTTACGGATTATGCTAACAACACCACAGACCGCACGTCGAAGAATGTGGGTGTGTTCGACGCCGCGCCAGTGTACGAGAATCTGCCCGGCTTCCAACTGCCCGAGGGCAACCTCCGCTGCTGCGTGTACTCTCCGGATGGACGCTTTTTCGCTTGGGCCTCGCCGGAAAAGGTTACCGTGATCGATGCATCGGTCGGCCACGTCGTGACAGAGCTTCCCGCCGAGCACGTATACGAGCTTGGGTTCTCTCCCGCCGGCACCTACATCATCACCTGGCAACGGCCGACCAAGGACGAAAACGGCGACACCGTGAAGAACCTCAAAGTCTGGCGTACGATTGACGACAATGCCGGCGAGGATGGAGAAAGAGCAGTGGTTGGCAAATTCGTGCAAAAGGCGCAAACTGGCTGGAACTTGCAATACACTTCCGATGAAAAGCTCTGCGCGCGTCGCGTGAACAACGAGGTGCAGGTCTACGAGAGCAATGATCTGGGCACGGTGTGGAACAAGCTGCGTGTGGAGGGTGTTGCCGACTTTGCGCTGTCTCCCGGAAAGACACATTCGCTTGCTGTCTTCATTCCCGAGCACAAGGGTCAGCCGGCTGCAGTCAAGATCTTCAACGTTCCGCAATTCACATCGCCGGTCTCGCAGAAGACATTCTTCAAAGGCGACAAGGTGCAACTGAAGTGGAATGAGCTTGGAACCAGCTTGATTGTCCTGGCGCAGACCGAGGTCGACAAAAGCAATAAGAGTTACTACGGCGAGACGAACATGTACTTGCTCAGCTCGAATGGCGGATTCGACTCGCGCGTGCAATTGGACAAGGAGGGTCCTATCCACGATGTGTCTTGGTCGCCCAATTCCAAGGAGTTCGGAGTGGTGTACGGATACATGCCCGCGAAGACGACCATCTTCAACACTCGAGCGATCCCGCAGCACAGCTTCAACCTTGGACCTCGCAACACCATCATCTTCTCCCCGCATGGTCGATTCGTTATTGTTGCTGGATTTGGAAACTTGGCCGGAACGATGGACATTTACGACTTGGAGAAGAACTACGAAAAGGTCGCCACGATCGAAGGCAGCAACACCTCCCTCTGCGAGTGGAGTCCGGATGGCAAGCACATCCTGACTGCCACCACCAGCCCTCGCCTGCGTGTGGACAACGGAATCCGAGTCTGGCACGTTGGAGGCGGTCTGATGTACAACCAGGACATGCACGAGCTCTACCACGTCGTCTGGCGTCCTCAGTCCGCTGATCAGCATCCCCTCGACAACCCGGTGCAATCTGTTCCCACTCCCCACGCCTCGGCCATGGATTTCCTTGGTAAGATCAAGACTCCATCCAAGCCGGCGGGTGCCTACCGTCCACCTGGCGCTCGCGGAACCGCAACTCCTCTCGCATTCAAGCGTGAAGACGAAGGCGGCGCAGCGTTCATCCGCGAGATGATGTCCGGCAAAGCACCGGAACCTAACACGTTCGGACCCCGCCAGCCACGTCGTCGCGAGGTACCCGGCGCGGAGCCCGTCGATGAGTCGAAGTTGCCGCCTGGCGCCGCGCCCGGAGGTGGTGTTAGTCTCACCGCCGACGGCGACGAGAACCTCAGCAAAGCAGCGCTCAAAAACAAAAAGAAGCGCGAAGCGAAAAAAGCCAAGGAAGCAGAAGCCAAAGCCAACGGACTCACGGCTCCTGCACAGAACGGCGGAGAAGCCGAGAAGACGTCACCGGAGCGCAAAGATCGCAACTCTCGACCCGCAAGTACCCAGAACTCGCGACCACAATCGCGGAGACGCGAGAATGGTCCACCCGCACCGGCCGCCATCAACACGAACCAGCCTGCGCCAGCGAAAGCAAACGGCAATACCCCAGCACAGCCACAGAAGGCTCCCGCTCCCGAACTCGAAGTCACCAGTCCCGGCGCCGGTTCGCCTCACGAGAAGAAGATCCGCTCGCTGCTGAAGAAGTTGCGAGCGATTGATGATTTGAAGATGCGTCAGGCGGGTGGGGAGAAGCTTGAGGGAACGCAGGTGTTGAAGATTGGGACGGAGGAGCAGGTGAGGAAGGAGCTGAGGCAGTGCGGGTACACGGGTGACGAGATGTGAGTAGCACGTTCGCATAATTGAAAAGTCTCAAATCGTGAAGATCAGATCTCTTGGATTCCGTCTCTCGGGGCTGGTGGTATTGAGAGAGGCATCTCGACGGACGATTGATACAATTATCAAACACAATTGAACACATACCAATACACTTCGCTTCGCTTCACTTTGCTTGTTTTCTTCCGGAGTTGTCGTTGGCAGACCCATGGAGGTTAGGGTCAGGGTTGCTCAACATGAAAGCGCACCGCTTGCATCTCACGCACTCGAAACATCACAGTCCGCAAAGCCGTGAGGTGATTTCACATTCTCAATTAAAATTAATACACAGCTATCTAGTAAAAAACGCCATCGCTAAACCCCAAGTCAAATCACATCCCACTCCTCTTCCCAGTCTTCCATTCCCTCGCCCACCTCACCACAACCCCCTCACAAATTGCCGAAATTCCTCCTTATACGAAGGCGGAGGCGGGGGCGCAGCGTACGTCGGGGGCGTGGGAGCCGCGGAAGTCGCTGTTGTCGAGCTAATCACAGGTACGCCGGAGAAGATGTTTGATGGAGTCGTGGCTGTCGCGGTCGTGGTTTTGGATGTGGTGGTCGATGGTCGGGACGATGCTGTGGTTGATCTGGTTGTAGATTGGGTGGTTGTTCGAGTGGTTGATGGAGTCGTCGACTGGGTTGTTGATCTTGTGGTGGATCGAGTTGTGGAGCTTGATGTCAAAGGACTTGTTGATGATGCGGTCGTCGATCGAGTCGTTGACGGCGTGGTCGATGGCGTAGTTGATCGGGTAGTCGATGCCGTGGTCGACCGAGTAGTCGATCGAGTAGTTGTCGACGTTGACGACGAGGACCTCGTCGTAGTCGATGTTGACGAGGGAGCAGCCTGACCGACCAGCGCCGCTTTGATACTCGACAAAAAGCCAGTGTTCACGTACGCCTGCGAAGCATCCCAAGCCATGATACCACCAAAGCTAGAGAACTTCTTGCTGTACTCGATGACAGGTTTCAGGCTCGCGACGCTGAGGTAGCCAGAGCCAGCCGCCGTCGGACCAGCCGGAACACCGATGAAGACCTTGACGTTCGGGTTCGCGGAGCCATTGACGGCCCACTTGTTCCAGGTGTCGAAGTTGTAATTCCACTGTGTAGCGGCGCCTGGGATGAAGGATTGGATACCGCAGTAGTTGTTGTAGAATCTGGGATGTATTAGCATAGATATCGCGGAGGGCGTGATTGGAGGCACTCACTGAACGAAGACGGCATCGAATTCCACGCCACCGTTGAGCATTGCATCGTTGTTGACGTCCGGGTAGGGACACTGGGGAGCCACGGTGAGGTAGAATTGGCGGTTGAGATTGGCGTCCGTGTTGGCAGCATTCATCAAAGCTCGGAGACGCTTGGCGAAGGGAACGAAGTTCTGAGTGGGCGCTTCAATGTCGAGGTCGAAGCCGTCAACGGAGGCACTGTGGAAGGGACGAAGCACAGTAGCGGCGGCGCCTTGCTCGGATCCATCGTCGGCCGGCGATGTTGCCTCGGAATTTCCTGCTGTGTCCGTCGCAGTTCCATCGATGTTAAGATTGCGAATGAACCCTTGGTCTCGAATGCTCTCTGTGCGTGTTTCGTAGTTCGTCTCGACGCTTGTGTAGGTCGTTCGGAAGGTATAGGTCACCAAGGTCATGCCACTCGGGGCCGTGGCTGGAGGAGATGGAACGCTGCTGCTGGTCGTAGGAACTCTGCTGCTGGTAGTCGTACTTTTGCTGCTAGTAGTTGTGATCTTGCTGGAGGATAAAGAGGTCTTGGAAGAAGAAACTCCAGGAATCGAAGGATCCAATTGCGTGAGGGACCCGGACGATTTCGACGATGTCGTGGTTGATTTGGTCGTCGACTTCGAAGATGGAGTAGATTGCCGGCTGGATGTCGTAGATGTTCGGCGAGAAGAGGACGGAGTTCTGGTGGTGGCCTGCCCAGGGATGAGCGGTTCCAGCTGCGTTATGGCCGCTGCACCTGCTGCAGGGTCCGTCGAGACCGCATCTCCCTCGACTGATTCATCAGAGTATGTGACTGCGGACTGGCTGGCTGATTGCCATCCAGTGCTTGCGTTGAGAAACAGTCCCGTAGACGAGGGTAGAACCGGAGCGATGTTCGTATCTAGCGACAGGAATTCCGCGGATGTGTTCGTCGGCAGCGCATCTCTGGCCAAGATGGTCGCCGTAGATACATTCCCAAAGCCAAAGCTCGATGTGATCATTGGTGCCTCCATGGCGGTCATGTCAGCTGCAATTCCAGCGGCATTGCTACCAGGCGGTCCAAACATGTTCCAGATCAGGTTGGCCATGTTTACAGCCGCCTGTTCGGTCTTGAAACCTCCTTCGGTATATGTGGCGCCGCCAATGGACAGGAGGATGGTCTTCTTGTACTGATCTTGGCATGTCTGGATGTCCTTGCCGATCTGAGGACAGTCAAGAAGTTGAGTACCAGCAAAGGTTCCGCAACTGTTCCCTGAGTTCGCAAAGTTGACCACCGGGACGCCGCCCTGTCCGCTGGACATCTGTAGCAGGAATGAGATGGGGATGATGTCGATATCCGTATTGGCGCAGTACGTCGCGAGAGACTGCTGTGCTTGCTGGCCCGAGGATCCGAACGAGTTCTGTCCCCAGTAGACAGCAACCTTGTCCCTTGAGCCAAAGGCATTCGCACTGCCATGGGTCGCGAGAAGCCCCACGGCGACCGCCTTGCTCTTCAGCCGTCGGACCGGCATGTTGGTGATTGCCGCTCGTCCTGCAACTCTTGATAGATGGTTTGATGAAGAAATGACGGGATGCTCTGAGAGGGCAGAATGGGATGGAGGCTGGTGTTTGGAAAGCGAAAGTGGTAGTCAGTGGACTTGGAACGACAGCACACGAGTCGAGGACTGATGTCCGTTTTGTTCATTGATGTATACACCACTTTCACACATACTCACCGTCGTACGTAGGCATGACAACTGTTGCTGGGCTTCGAATTCAACGGCGTTCGCGGCGTGTCTGGCCATCGTCGGCCACGAGGCGATTGGTGCCGAGCCGTTGAAAGACAGTAAAAATGCGGCTTTCGAGGCTCCTTGAAAGGCATGCATTGGCCGGCTTTTGACTGAATCTTCTGCAAGACGGTTACATCTTGTCGGCTGTACTACAGGCCGGTGTCTTGTCGTCACTTGCCCAGAGTCAGTATTAAAAAACGATGCCATACAGAAGAGGTGCAAGCTGAAGCTCAACGGCCGCGGCATTGTGGCCGTTGCAACGCTGCGACGAGGCGGCCGTTGAAAACGTATGTCTCCGAAGCAACAACATGCCGTCTCTTCGGGTTGTCATGAGCAATTTCATTCATTGGTATCGCGGCTCCAAGTCGTCGTCTGAGGGTGACGAGGGGAAATCTATCGTGCCACGCGGCGGAGAACCAGGGAGAGATGATCTAGCACCTCACTGCTCTTGTCATAGGGAGTAAAGCATACGCATCTCATGTTGAAAGAGTACAGACATGCTGTCGTTGCCGTCGCGTCGGAGTCGTGGCTGCGTGTGATTGATGAGGTCGATGTCGATGTTCAGACGATGTTGGCGGAGAGAAGTCCAAAGTCCTCCACGCAATCATGCCTGAGGCAGACATTTGCCTTCTTCACAACTTCACTTCATCGCAAACACGAACACGAACACGAACTCTCCATTGACTTTCCATCAATCTCCAAGAGAGAGAGACTCTTCATCCATTCCTTGAATGCGATATCCCTCAAGCGACATGGCATCGACAGCGCAGCCACCAGAAGGCGTTCACCACTACGAATCCACAGAAGAGCTTCCCTCGGAAATTGCCAAGTACTGGCATCAGCGCCACAATATTTTCTCCAAATACGACGAAGGCATCTGGCTCACTGACGATGCCTGGTTCGGTGTCACTCCAGAGCCGATAGCAAAGTATGTCAAGCCGTGGAATCTTCATTGGCTCCACGAACAAGTACTGACCTCTGACAGCAAAATCGCCAAGCAAGTTGCAACAGCACCAGCCTCAAAAACTGCCCTGATCGACGCATTCGCCGGAGCGGGCGGTAACGTGATCGCTTTCGCACTATCCGGCCGCTGGAAGCAGATCTTCGCCGTGGAAAAGGACCCGAAGACTCTCGCTTGCGCCAAACACAATGCGGAAGTCTACGGCGTGGCCAAGAAAATCTGGTGGATCGAAGGTGATGTCTTCGATGTATTGAAGACTCGTCTCAAAGCGACAGGAAAGAATGCGGTGCTCTTCGCGAGTCCGCCGTGGGGAGGTGAGTGTATACAGGAATCAGTTGCGGTGAGCTTCAGGCTAACGGCAAGCAGGACCATCATACACCGACTGGGACGTCTTTGATCTCTCGTACATGGAGCCTTACAATCTTCAGCATCTCTACGAGGCATACTCGAAGGTCACAAACGACTTTGTGCTGTACCTCCCTCGGACCTCAGACGTCAGACAGCTGGCAAAGTACCACAAGAACGACGAGGAGAAACTCAAGATCATTCATTACTGCATGCATGGCTCGAGTAAGGCTTTGTGTGTCTTCTACGGATCATTCCAGCTGGATGAGCAATGAGAGAAGTGCTGTTTGACTGGACTTTCCAGGATATCTTTCCGCTTCGCAGTGACATAAGGAATGAGATACGATCAGAAATTGGTGCTGCGCGCGAGAGCGGCCGGGACATTACCAACGAAACCGATACTGTAGCTGGTCAAACTGCTTCAAGAAGCGGCTTGTCTGAATTCGATCAAAGTCTGAAGTCTGGACCTCCGAGATTGCATATGGCGTACAAGCGTCTCGCGCCGTGGAGAGCAGCTCACTCCTAACGGGAACGGCGACTCGGCACTCGCGCTGTCAAAAGTATCTTGGCGTGTTGCGCTGAATGCGCTTACTCCGAGGACATCGAACAGACTGCCTTCACGGGAATGCACAGAGATATGCCGAAAATTTCTATTTGACGTAAGGCCACCGCGCCCCGGGTATCCGCTATCGCACTGTCAAAGCACCATTGTCTCATCAAGACTCCGCTGGCATCGGCACTCTATGCCATGCATTTCCAAGCAATCCACGAAAGTTCCACGTCGCATCAAAAGTCTGCGGCTGGCAGTTGTACGCCTCGTCAACCGCCTTCACCACGAACTCCGCCTGCCGACCGTCTTTTGGAAGCTGCTCTTCTGCCCAGTCAATATCCCACAACGTCCACGCCCACCGCCTGGTACCTTTGGCCTCATCCGTCTTCAGCCTCGCCTGCTGCCACGTCTTGCCTCCATCCGCTGAGACATCCACCCGAACAATCCTCCTACCACCACCAGAATACGCAAAGCCCTGCAACGAAGCCTTCCTACCGCTGTCTTCACCCTTCGAGCAGACCACATCCGTGATAGCGCTCTGCACCGGCATTTCCTGAATCGACTGCGCCCTCTCCCAATCCTCCGGCTTCAGATCCTTCGCCCTCACATTCGGTCCGAAACACTTGTAGTCGCGAGCATGCCAATTGCTCTGCGACTCTTCTCCACTGATGCGAACATTCCCAACCCACTTCACACTACGAGTCGCCACACTTCCCGGCACGATCGCTCGAAGCGGACCGCCATGGTCGCGGGTCATGGGCTCGCCGTTCATTTCCCACGCAAGAAGGACATCGGAAGTCGGGTTCAGAGCTGTTTGAATGGGCACGGACTGCTCGTAAGTATCGCTTGGTGCGCAGAAGTGGACATGCTTGTCGGCATCTCCGTCAAGTGGAATTGATGAGCACGCTTTGTCGACATCGTAGCCGGCAGCAAGGAGGACGTCGCGGAGCAGGACTCCTGTGAACTCCGCTGTGCCGATTGCGCCGACATCCCATTGCAGGCCGGCAGTCTTCCCGTTCGCACTGGCTTGGCTCATGTGGCTTCTTCGATTGCCGGCACATTGCAGAGTGACGGTGATGGTGTGCTTCTTGAACTTCTGCTTGAGGTCATCGATCGTGAAAGCCTTCTCTTCGCCATCCGAGAGCTCGATGTTGAGCTTGTGGTCTTTCTCCTCAATATCAGGAACCCAAAGATGATTCCGAACAAAGAACAGTCTCACAGGAGTGATGAAGTCGTTGAGAAGACCGCTCGGCGTCTCCGCATTACACGGCTTCGCAGTCTGGACGATCAAACTCGCATCCCGCTCCGGGTCGTCCTTGAACGGATCAATGATACAACCGTCCTCGAGGCCGTTGACGGAACACCAGTCGACTTCGCCCGCATCGGTGAGATCCCGCTCATCGATGTCGCCGATATAGTAGCCGTCGAGGATACTCCGCACTTCCGGCTTGTCGTGGATACTAAACAGCTTCCAATACGGATCGATGGTGCTGCCGCATGCTCGGAGGATGACCTCGCCGCCGGGGTGACAGGCGATAAAATCTGTAATGTCGTAGACGGCGTTGCCACGGATGACCCATTTGCGATCCGCATTACGGTCGTGTTGAACCACTTCAGCGAGGCGGAACGTGGGAGTGTCTGCCTCAAAGTCAGCTCGGATCGATCGTCAGCTATCGTACCATCACCTACCATGAACACCATCAATCTTCACATCATCATCCTCATCAACATCAACACCATGCCCCGCATATTCCTGCGCCCACGACACAACAGGAGCAGCCAACACCGCAACCGCAGAGACGCCGACCAAAACGCCCACGACGCCCGCGGCATTGCTCCGTTGTGGTTGTCCTCTCCTGCCACCAGCGTGTTGCCAGGTACTATTCCTCCTCACACCATGCCAGTCAAACGCCTCTTCCCTCCTCATTCGACTCCTCCATAGATTGTTATTCTCCCTCCTCATTCCCTGGTTCCCAGCTCTTACCTCCACCGCCCTTTTGACTTCCGACCTTGGCGACGACGACACGGCTCTCTGCCAACCGTTCGGAACATTTCTGAACTTCGGAAAACCTTCCAGCATCCGACTCGGCATGCCGAAGGCGTTTTGATGCCGAAATAGAGGCATTTCGACCGAATTTGGGAATTTCTGGTATTCTCAGAGCCAGTCAGTGAGCCAGGAAATGGCGTGCTCGTCGAGAAAAGCCGCCAAGTGGGGGGAACCGGAGCTCTTTCAGGAAACAGGAGAGCTCGGCGAGCTCCTGGTCGGCTGAGCTGCCGACTTCTGGCCGCCCGATGAGCCGATGGCTGGTCGCTGACAACCTGGGAGCACAACACGTTGACTGGTTGAGCGTGTGCAGGCAAGCAGGAACGTGGGTTCTCGCGCGTGGGGGTACGTGATCACCTCGCCGACGATACCCGCGCTATCGTGATGGTCGGCGTTTGCATCGATCGGGACATCGGAAACTGGATATGGGCACAAGACTGAGCTTCAAAGTGGGGATGCTACTCGAGTAATAGTCACCCAGCATGGTCCATATCCGTCGCCATGCGAGCATCGGAGTGTCGTGAGTACTCTTCCCGTCGTCTGAACGATTTACGACCAACCGATCAGCCATGGCCCAGCTTTGCTCTCGAACGCTTCTCGCCGTGATAGATCGACACCTCGATTCCCAGATCAAGACTTGCCAATTGGACCCGACCTGGAGTAATAATCGAAGTCATGTTGGCACTCGGGTCAGACTGTTGAGCAGCCGAAGAGCCAGCGGCAATAATCGAGTCTTTTCGTGGACGATCAAAACTAATTAGTGAACCCGGCAGCATCTTGCACCGCACAAAGCTTTCAATCTCCTGCGATGATTCCACATCTCGGCGGCGACCTTACGGAAACAGTAACGATGAATCCACCGGATTGGACACATCGCATACATCGCGATGCGGTCAATGGTCCACCTTGATGGCTCATGCTCAAGATTTCAGTATTGGTTACGCTCGTTCGTCAGCGAACACCATGTCCGCACAGCTGGCTTGATTGATAGAATCTGGTTGTTACATCCACTTTCTTGACAGCAGATCGATTCGACTTCACTTCCTTCCGTATACCTGACCGAGACGCTTTGCTGAGTTTGCTTCCTTCGCTGTTGGATCCCGTCATCGTCTATGACTCTATGTAAAGCGAGCTCAAGTTCTGATCTCTGGAACACCTATTCCCGGCCTGCTCGTCGACGAGCCTCTCAAGTTCTGCCTTGAGCTGTTCTCACGACACTGTGAAAAGATGCATACGCGTAGCCTGTCTCGGCTGTCAATGTGCGTAGCGTGGTCCCATGGCGAAGGAGTCCTGCACACACGCACTGAGGGGCCGTTCCTTGAATCCTCAAGGCAGAGACGCAGCATACAAACCCCCTCGCTCCATCGCAGAAGCCGGAGAAGAGATCCAGATGGACTTACCAAGGTCTTCGTACTGCCGGTGCACCTCCTTCGCAGGCGTCGCGATATGCGTGCGGAAGACAGCCGGACAAAGTCTGAGTTGACTCGGCCCGCGTCGTCCTCTATGCTTAACTCGACACAGCGCTTGGTCTTTCGAATCCTTACAGCGATTCTCTTGCCCCCTCCCCTCGGCGTGGCGCAAGATATGCTCTACTCGCATGCCGTGGCATTGACCTCGATGCACAGCCACGGCATCAAAGTAGCGATAGCACAGCCCGACCCTCTTCGCTTGTCTCTGCCAGTGCGGATGTACACCAGGCCACCACTGAAGCTCTACAATCCCTCTCAGCTTCGTCTACGCAATTGGCAGCACCGGACTCTAACAGCTGAGCTAAGTGGCACTTTCCACCTGGAGACTTCACATCCAACGTTCCGTGTGCTTGTATTCCGCTCTATCGTTCCAAGTGCAAGGTTCGAACGAACCCGCTCGCATCGGTAGCGAGTTCATTTTTTTTTAGCAAATGGCATGCACAAGCTCGGGAATAGGTTTCCCCCGGTCACACCACTTCAGACACGCCATAGCTCACCGTCGCATGAGAGCTATAGTACTCGGGATGCACTACGTCGCCATATCTGTCACTTCTGCCTTTCCAAGAAAGCATTTCATTCATCTTCGGAAAAAAGATGCTCATACTCAAGGCATTGCTCTCGCCTCTCTATTCCTTCCCCCTCCATCGATCTTCCATTCATCAATCTCAACCGCTTCAAAACCCCCTCAAACTTTCATTCGTCGTCGTCAAGAGATCTGCTCCATCCTAGCCCTCTCCATTTCACTTCCAGCCCAAAGTGCAGCTACATTCACTCCGTATGTACCATGCCGCGGCGATACCATTGTCTTGTCTCAATCTCTGCTTAAAAAAAAAAGAACCCCCCAAAATGACAGCTCTAACGTCTCTCTCCCTCACGGTTCACGCCACACAAACTCGAGGATGGTATTGAATATTTGCCTCGACTTTGCTTGGCCTGCTCAGGGATTAACAAGGGAGAGAACAAGCTCCCCTGAGGTATGGCCACATGTCAGGGTCTTGCTCTGCTGGGCAGGCGAATTTCTTCTTCCTGTTCAACATCATTGTAGTTGTGAGTCAACATTGAGCCAAGTTCTGGTATATCAAGGCGGTCTGTCTCTCTCGGCTGGGGGCGGGAAGGTAGTAGGTGACACCGCCACAGCACGGTACGCAGCAAAGTGAAGTGAGATCCCGTCCAAGCGTCAAACCTGCTTCAAGAAATTCTCGACTATGCAGTCCTCCATCCCTCACTATCCAACCCAATCTTTCCCGACCACCTCCACTCTTCATCTCACCTCACCCCGGTAATCGCCCTCAAAGCCTTCTCAAAAACCCCCACCAAACACTCCGTATCCTCCAACCCCACGCTGAATCTCACCAGACTCACATCACACCCATACTGCTTGGCCCAGTCCAGCTCGGCATAATGCGCCAACAACACAAACGGACTGCTGAGTGTGAAATTCGTGCCCAGACTGGGACCCTTGGCGGTTTCCAGCGCGTCGTAGAAAGTGGCGGCATCTTCGACGGAGTGGAAGGTTGCGCTGAGGAGACCGCCGTAACCACCTTCCCACCCTCCTTGAGGTCCATTCGTCCCGGCTCCTCCATGCGTCACTCGACAGGCATCGTAGAATTCTCTCGTCTCGCTATACTTGGGATAATTGAGCTGCTTGACCTTCTCCGACGAACGGAGGACATCAGCAATAGCTTCCGCATTCGTATTGATGCGCTTGATACGGTCGACAAAGTCCCGACTATTGCGTTCGAGGTACATGCTATCCTCTTCAAAGTGGTTGTCTTCATACTCTTTCGCCAAGTCGGCTTTGAGCGCCTCATAGAATTTCCCTTGCGGGTTGAGAATCATCGCTCCGCCCATGACGTTGCTGTCGCCGGAGAAAATCTTGGTCAAGGAGGAGACGACGATGTCGGCGTAAGGGAGGACGTGGACGTTGAGGAAGTTGCCGATTGTTTCGTCGATTACGATGGCGAAGGAGTAGGTGTCTGCGAGGGCGCGGAGGCGGACGAGGTCGGGGGATTTGAGGAGAGGGTTGCCCGGGAATTCGCAGTAGAGGGCTAAGAAGCGTTCGCCTCGTTTGAGACGTTTTTCGAGGGCGTTGATGTCGTCGGTGTTGCCGTAGCCGTAGAAGAGTGCTCCGGGTCCGAATTTCTCGAGCACTTTGAGGGTGTCGACGTAGGGGAAGCCGTACATGATGCAGGTGTCGGGACCGAGGGCGCGCATGAGGGTTTGGTGGGAGGTGAAGATGGCGTTCATGCCGCAGGAGAAGAGGTAGACGTCGTCGACGGAGAAGTTGGGGAGGTCTCTGGTTCGGCTTCTGATGAGATCGGAGGGTTCGTCGAGTGATTGTGGGAGATCGACGTCGGTGGTGAGAGATCCGGCGATTCGCTTGCGGATGGCTAGCTTGGCTTGAGCGGCGAAGGTGGTGTCGAGATTTCTTCCGAAGCGAGCCTCTACGAATTCGGTCGTGTCTTGTAAGGCTTCGCCGGTCGAGGTTGAGGGTGTGCCATTGCCATTTCCATTGACGGGAGTGATGTCGACAGAGGTCTGCTTTTGATACCGTCGTGGACCTTTTGCCACACGAGGCATCGAGGGCTGACATACGGACGACTGCTCGACGAGGAAATGGTCATCAAATGCGCGCTGGCAAAACTCGGCCCGCCGACTTGAGATGCCTTCTCCCGAGTGCTGCCAGAAGGATTTGGCGGCAGGCCATGACTCTTGCGGGTAGATGACAGCGGAGAGTCGCGGGAGGATCTTCTTGTCGTCTGTTGGAGGAAGTTTTTCGGGATGCGGGATGAAGTTGAGAGCTCGGACTGAAGAAGTGTCGACCGTCTTTGGGCTGTACTTGCGGATGAAGTCGAGACATCGGGCGGCACAGCGTGATGATGGCAGTAGCATGGCCTTTTCAGTGTCTGGTGATCCATGGGCGGCGACAATGGAGGAGGCCAGCTTTTGTATTGACTTGTGGATGAAGAATCTGACGTGTTGTCAGTGGGGAGGTGGGACTATATGAAGAAGACATCACTCACCTTGGATATCCGGTCTGCATCTTGTCGACGACCCAGCTCTCGCCTTCTTCGTAGCCCACGTTGGCCTTCCATGTCGGGAGAGATACACTGACGGCCTGAGGCATGTTAGCGAGTAGTCTCGGTCTAAGACCTCATTCAACTCACATGCGGCGTGTCGGCGGGAATGGGATCTCCCAAGGTGTCGTTGAAGGAGAGAGACATTGGATGCTGGATGGAGGGAATTGCTTCAGTCGAGTTTTGGGTTGTCCAAGAAGATCAAACGTCGATGTACCCTCTCAATGCGGAATCGATGAAGACTTCCTCAGAAGCAATTGAATGAATGTCTGTATCGTTGTTTGTCTATCGGAGTCATTGATCTGTCTCTCTCTCCAAATTTTGATACAAATCGCCCCTCCGCTCCGCTCCGATCATCGGCTTCGAATGTGGCTTGATTTTCATGCAAGGATTCTCCCACGTGGATCCGCCGGGAAGGACCGTTCCGCCTCCACGCCGCAGAAAGTGTGGCTGAAGCTGAAGTGACCCAAGATATCTTTTTTTCGTCTGGAGAACTGAAAGATCTACGACTTCACCATTCCCCGACCATGGCACAACCCGTGAGCAAAAGGAGGAAGACGGAGCATGTCTCTTCGGATGAGCACGAGGATACTGCTTCATTTGCATCATTCGGCGAGGACAGCGCAGAGGATGTGAGCGAGGACGAGACGGCCACCAGCAAGAAGAGCAAGCAGCCCACGAAAGTTGCCAAACCAGCAGCAGCAGCACCCCGACAACACACCACAACGACCACACAAGCTGCCGCCAGCGCATACACGAGCGGGACCTTCAAGTCAAACGTCTTCAAATTACAGCTCGAGGAATTGCTCGGCCAGACCCGACCGAAGCATGGCAAGAAGGAGAAATTGGCAGAGACGGCATTGCGCCAGCTCAAGCAGACCATCGAGCAGATTCCTGCCAGAGGTCCTTTCACAGTCGTCGAAGCTGAGATTGATCTCCTCCGAACGAAAGTCGCCGTACCATTCCCCGATCCGAGACCAGCAAAAGATGCAAAGTTCAAGTTCGCATACGAGAAGCCTGCGAACATCAATGTCGTGGGTAGCTTTGTATTGAAGACGGCAAGCAGACTGCAACAAGTCTTGGAAATTGACATGGTGGTTATGATTCCGAGCTCATTGCTAGAAGAGAAGGATTTCTTGAACCATCGATATTTCTACAAGAGAGCATACTACCTGGCGTGCATCGCGGCAGGATTGAAAAAGGCGCACAAGGCTGAATATACAACACGATTTGCTCTCTTCCGTGGTGATCCTCTGAAGCCGATTGTGGTCGTCGAGCCAGCTGTGGAGGCAACTTCTCCTGCTCCTGCACCGAAATGGCGGATTAACATCATCGCTGGCACTGCGGCTGATCAGTTCCCTCCAACGAAACTACGCTTGGACAAGAACTGTGTTCGAAATCCGGACCAAGATGTTGCCGCTCCAACTCCCTTTTACAACTCCTCCCTTCGCTCCGACATGCTCGTTTCAGAGTACCTCAAGCTTCTTCATGGCGCTGGAAAGAGTTGCGAATCCTTCACAGAGGCGTGTCTCCTGGGCAGTACTTGGCTTCGACAACGCAACATGGGCTCATCGATCGAGGCCGGAGGATTCGGAAACTTTGAGTGGAATGCCTTGATGGCATTGGGATTGCAAGGAGGTGGACCTCAAGGGAAGCCCATATTCAGTCCTGGGTACAGCAGTTACCAGCTGTTCAAGGCTACGCTGCAGCTTCTCGCCATGAAGGACTTTGCAAAACACCCGCTCACGGTCGGGCAAGCTGCAGACACTCCTGCTCCGCTCTCCGACGGAACGCCCATCTTATGGGACGCAAGCAGAGGCCACAACTTGTTGTATAAAGTCGCGCAGTGGTCGTACAGACTCCTCCGGCATGAGGCGAAGTCTACTCTGATCGCTCTTGGGGATCAGCTTCACGACGGCTTCGATGCAACATTCATCCTCCGTGTTCACGAGCCAATGTTCCGCTTCGATTACATGGTGCAGATTCCCGAGCGTCTCGTACTCGGCGGCAACACCAGGACAGGCCAGAACGGCCATGTCACCAAACTATACGACGTGCTGAAGCAAGGTCTCGGCAATCGTGTCAACCAGATCTGCATCACCCGACCGAGTACTTCATCATGGGCTCTCGGATCATCGCGCCCGAGCTCCAAGAACGACATCACCATCGGACTGGCAGTGAACGCAGATCATGTCAAGCGTGCTGTCGATCACGGTCCACCTGCAGAGAACAAATCAGAGGCTGCAGCATTTCGCAAGTTTTGGGGCGACAAGTCTGAGCTGCGTCGCTTCAAAGACGGCAGCATCCTGGAGAGTCTGATTTGGTCGCCGTCGGAGAGTGGCCAGACTGTGCTGGAGCAGATTGTGTGCTATTTGCTCAACCGACACTTTGATGTTGTCATCGTGGAGGATGTCAAGTTCTTCGGCGATGGCTTCACCAAACAGCTGCGCGGTGGCACGGACAACGCTCTCTTCACTCCCTTCGTGGAGCGATACCGCCAGTTTGAGAATGACCTGCGCGACCTCCGCGACTTGCCACTTTCAATTCGACAGATTATGCCCGCGGATCCTCAGCTTTGCTCTGCGTCAATCCTGCCACCGGCAAACGGCAAACTCAACCATCGAGCAGTACCCGCCAATGTCACCATCCAATTCGAAGGCTCCGGACGATGGCCAGACGATCTCGTTGCCATCCAGCGCACCAAGATCGCCTTCCTCCTGATGATCTCCCACATGCTCCAAGAGACCGTCGACTCTGTCTCCTGCCGCGTCGGACTTGAAAACGACACCCATCCCACTCTCAACCAAGGCTACCTCGACGTATCCTACGATCCAACCACCTCCTTCCGCCTCCGCATCTACCACGACCGCGAACAAACTCTCCTCGAACGCAGCCTCAAATCCAAATCCACCGACCCCAAAACCCGCGAACTCGCCGCCCTCGGTCTCGCAAAGTACAAACGAGACTACATCCACCGACCCGCGCAGACGCAAGCCCTCATCCGTCTGAGCACCCGCTTCCCGGCTCTCAGCGGCGCGATTCGCCTCACGAAACAATGGTTCTCTTCCCACTTACTCTCCAACCACATCCCGGCGGAAATCATCGAGCTCTTCGTCGTGCGCTCCTTCACTCATCCGGCTCCCTGGTCCGCGCCTTCGAGCGTGCAGACGGGATTCCTCCGCACTCTCTTCTGGTTATCAAGATGGGACTGGCGTGTTGAACCTCTCATCGTGGACCTCGCAGGCGACAACTCTTCTCTCAAACCCGCCGACCTCACCGCCATCAACCAAAATTTCACCGCCTGGCGTCAACACCTCGACCCAGCCATGACCCGCTGTGCCCTATTCGTCGCTTCCTCACTCGACCACTCCGGCACGACCTGGACCTCCGACTCCCGCCCCGCAAAAGTCGTCGCGGCTCGCATGTCCTCCCTCGCTCGCGCGGCGTGCGCAGAAGTCGGCGCCAAAAGTCTAGATTTGATCCCACAATCACTGTTCGAGAGTCCACTGGCCGACTTTGACTTTGTGCTCCGTCTCAAAGATAACAATAACACCAGTCGCAGCCAGCGAAAAAGTCGGGGTTTCAAAAATCTCGAAATGAGCGACGAGCACGACGACGACGGGAGCCTTGTCGGGTTCGATCCCGTGCAGGAATTCCTCTCCGACTTGGAAGAAACCTACGGCAGCGCTATTCTATTCTTCCATGGAGTAGTAGTAGGAGGAGGCAGGGAGGTCATTGCCGGACTATGGAATCCGGTGAATACGGCGCGAAGAAGAGGGTGGAAGGTGAATTTGGCGGTGAGCACGGTTCCTCTTCTTCTTGAGGAGGATGAGGATGCGAAGGCGGAGGAGGCAGCGGACGAGGAGGTCGTAGCGGAGGTGAATAAGACGGCGATGTTGGCTGAGGTGGTGAGGGTGGGTGGGGACTTGATTGTTGGGGTGGAAGATGTGTTGAAGAAAGAAGGTAGGCGGGAATATGAGGTACGCATACATTAACGTACGTTGCGCCGGGGGGCGAGCAATGTGCAGTCCTTAAGGTTATCTTTTGAATGATGATGGTACCTTACCTCCTAAAGGGACCAAAACGCAACCTTGCGTTTGATGACTAGTATTGTGTGAGAGGTTTGTAGGACGGGTGGAAAAGGGAGGGGAGGGAGTTAAGTATCGATTTAATATGCTCAACGATGTCAAGATAAGGGTATGTCAGGTATTGTCGTCGCCGTTCGAGGGAAGTGAACACCTACGCGGCGGTTGACTTGACGCTCCCTCGTGGGTCCGAGACCTTAGGTTTCCAGTCTTGAAGCGCTCGTGATCGAACTCCCTCCCATCCGGAATTGATGCTCGGTTTCAGCGTTCGACCAAACGCCGTTTCCACTTGCAGCCCGCCATGCTCATCGGTGGTTCACATTCGTCCGCAGAGTCAAGAAAAAAGGTATACATTGCACACACTCATTGCTACAGAGCGACTGTAGCGCAGCCTCACCAGAGCGCATCCCTTCATACGCATCTCATAGTCCCGACAGCAGCAAGAGAAGAAGAAACGCCACGAACTCCGCTTCCTTTGAAGCTCCCAACGCCGCTCGCCTGTTTTATCCCATTGAACAAACTTCCCTTCTCCTCTAGTACCCACCACGTCCACGACCTCTAGGTGTGCCGCGTCCACGAGAGAAGCCTCCACTGCCAGAAAATCCACCCCCACCACGTCCACCACTGAACCCTCCCCTGCCACCACCCCTCGGCGCACCCCTCCCACCTCTCGGCCCACCCCGTCCACCTCTCGCCCCACCCCTCGGCGCACCGCGTCCAAATCCACCCGCACCCCTCGGCTTCTTCACCTTAGCCGCACCCGGCGGCGGCTTCGGTTTCGGCAAGAACTTCTCCAACGGCAACAATTTATCCCCTCCAATGTAGAATTTATCCCCACTCTTGAAACTCGTCGCTCGAATTCCCTCTTGCGGTTTGATCGTGAAGAAGACTTGATTCAGCGGTCCGAGGATCTCGTCGACTTTTCCGATCGGAGTTTTGTTCTCGAGGTAGATGGGAGCGTTGAAGTAGGGGATTTTGACGTTGATGGATTCGCAGACGAGTTCGCCTTCGGTGGCGTGGAGGAAGGAGCCCATTTCTGCGATTGAGGAGGAAGGTTAGTTGAGTTGAGGGAGGGGTCTTTGGGTGGGTTGGAGCATACCGTAGACGGTGTCGGGAGGGCCGTAGGATTGCTGGAAACCTCCTCTGCCGCCTCTGCTGCCGCCGCGGAAACCTCCTCCTCCGCGTCCGCCGCGGTCGCCGCCGCCGAAACCACCTCTGCTGCCGCCGCGGAATGACATGGTCGTTGGCCTTGCTGGGCGCTGATGTGAGTCAATGGATGCGCTTTTCTCCTCTGTGATCTGTGGGTATCGATTCGGAGTACTGTGTCGATCGTGTGAAGCGAATTGGCGTTGTGGTGCGCGTGCGAGCACCTTGGTCGTTGGTCGAGAGTTGGAGCTTTGCGAAGCTCAGTCTTTTTTGCTCGGCCAAGCCAAGATTTTCGCAGCGGAGTGAAGGCCGCGCTAGTGCCTCAGGCACGAAGCCTGTTTGACTTCACCTCTCTTTTCTTCTACCATTGGTCCCTTGAACGACATGCTTCGATCATTCGGTTCTACTTACAAGATCTCTCGTTATGCTGCGTACGATCAGACGCCAGTAATTCATATCACCATCTCCGAACTGATCATGTTCGGCATTCATTCAAGTCGCAAGCAGCATGTGTCACATCGAGCTCAGCGGCATGCTCGATTGTTGACATGTGGTATTGTATCGTGTGAGCTGTGCTCATACATTCACAGGCTTCACATGTTATGAATCCATTCGCTCGCGCATAGGACCAATCTAAAATTCAGAGGTCTGACGAGTATCCTCTTATCTCGCCTTACCATCGAACTGTTACTCGCATCGCTGCTTTCGACTCCAATCAGCTTATCACATTCTCGGGTAGACAGATCGTTCCCAGGACAAACAACTCCGACTCTCACTCGCCGCTCAACGGCACAGACCCGCCACCATGTCATCGATGCTCCAGAGCCCCCCAGCGAGGCAAAACCGCGGCCTCGAGTTCGAAGACTTGCCTCCGGAGATTCGCAATCTTGTCTACGAACAATTGCTGTCCCGTCCAGCTATCGATACCTTCATCCCAATTCGCACTGTACACAGTGTACGCGCTGATTTCGCAGACGATGAGTACTGGGTATTTGAGGAACAAAATCGATGGGAGGAGGCGGATGCATGCCGTGACGAATTCAAGCGCATCGAAGCTCTTCACAAGGATACGGAGCCTTGGCAAAAACTCACGATCATGACCGCGCTCGACTCCCAGGCTTTGCATCCGCAATTGCTGGCCGTTCCTAAGTTCATCCAAGCGGAAGCTACACCGATCCTCTACGGCATCAATTGTCTGGAAATAACATGGTATCGCCTGAAACAATTCATGAGGCAATGCGGCCCGTCCGTGCAATACATTCGCAAGCTCTACGTCGATGTCGAATGCAGCGTGATCCAACAGTATTACGTACGGAACATCGAGAAAGCCCTTCTGCCAGCGAAGAGACTACAGTGGTTGACCATCACGACTGGAGCGAGTTATTCCATTCCCAACAAAGTCCCCCGCACAATTCCCAGGAATATGGCTCAACTCCTGAAGCTCTGGGCGAGTCGGCTCATGAAGGCACGAATGCAAAGCAACGACAGAGAAGGACGTTCTACAAGTCAAGTTGCTGCAACATTCCGTTTCGCAGGATTCGAGAACGCTGAGGCTTACACTTCTGAAGTGGGCAAGTCACTCCAGGATCTGCTCCACAAGGCGAAGATGAGGCGATCACGAGATCGGAAGGGTTGACACGAGCGCCATCACATGTGTTGCGGCACTCTCCGGCGTATCAATTGATTCACTCTCCTGCTATCACAACTTCCGGCATTCACCGCCACAAGCTCGTTCTTTGACAGCGTCAAAGCTCTATCACCACTCCAAACCTCTACCTCACTTCGCCGCACTCCACCAACAACCTTCCCCTTTCAAAAACCTCGGCTAATACAGGCACACCACACACATCGAAGATCGAACCACCTCAACACACCCACCGACACACGTCTACATTCAGCACATCACTGTCACAGAGCAGCCTACCATCAATATGTCGCTTGTGCCACCAGTCCTTCGCACGGAACGCAAAAGTGCTCTCACCTTCGAAGACCTTCCACCCGAAATCAGGAACGAGATTTACATGCTGACTTTTACGTCGCCCATCCCAATCCGGGTCGAATCGTTGACGCGGCAATGTCAGCGGCTAGTTTCGGCGATATGGACGGAAGAAAAACTTCGAAGAGACCCCGATAAAGCGCGAGCTGAGCTTCTGTCAATTCTCTGGCGTAACGCCTTCTCTGAAGAACAAATCGAATACTTGCGCAATGCGAAAGACATCACAAGCATCGCGAGACCACAGGCAGTCAGTCCATTGTCTTCCCAATTGCTGGCCGTGTCGAAAACGATTCGATCGGAGGCGACACCAGTGCTTTACGGAATGAACGAAATCATCATCTCAACACGTGACTTTTTGCGCTTCTCCCAATTGATCGGAACATCAATCAAGTTTATTCGACGGCTCAGAATCAGGGTGCAAGAGAGTCATCAGAAGTCCGTCCGATCCACTTGCAAAATTGCCCTATCTACGGTCGCAGTATCACTCCAAAAGCTTGTATTCGTGGGCTCGGGACTGGCGGATCAACCTGGCACATTGTCAAGGGTCATGGCCTGTCACTTGAAGCCATCGGCAGCGCGTCAGATCAAACTACGCAAGCTATGCGACGATGAAGAAGATCGCAGCGCACACGGGATTGCAGCTATCATTCAGTTCACGGGATTCGACATGGCGGAGGAATACACTACCAAGTTTAGGAACGAGCTTGAACAATTGCTCAGCCAAGCGACACCGAAGTCGCAGAGAGCGAAGAAAGTCTGAACATGTGTGGTTGTTCAAGCCACGAACATCTTCTTTGAGCATGCGAGGTCTTCATCCAGGCGCATTGCCTTTGCGAGGTCGCGGCCGGGGATTCTGAGATTTGAGAGCGGCGGCCTTTTTTGATTCGCTTTTTTGCTTCAGTCTCTACATTCAGCAAACACGCAGAGGCCGATGGGTTTCCAGGAGCGTCCTCCTGCCTACCATCATTCCCGCCAAAAAGCGTGGCTTTCCAGCGCATTCCTTCTTGCCAATTTTTCAAAAGCGTTGCGACGACAGTACCCGTGCGTTCGAATACTCCAATATGGAACAGCAAGCAGCCTCCAATATCAATCTGACCACCATAACCAACGCGTATGAACCGCTATTCAGTCACGACTTATGATGCTTCTGGAAGCCTCGATGAGCGGTCATACCGTAAGGAGGACGCGCAGCTTATGCCCCTTTCACTGCTGACGGCCGCCCTCGATGCGTACTCTTGCACATGAGTATCAAGCTCCAGTCCACAATATCGTTTGGGCCAAGTCCTGAAAAGTGGCTCCGCTTACTTCCTTTTCACGAACATCTTAGTCTGCGCCTCGAGATCATCCCTCCTATCTTCCGAACTTCGATTGGCTCTCGAAATTCCTACGAGCAGCTCCACTTGCTTTGCTGCATCTACCTTATCCTCTTCGCTGCTCATGAATATCTTAGATATCCAGATGCTCTGACACCCAAGGACAGTCTTCCACCACGTCTACCATCGCGCTCGATCATGAGGATCTCAAACAACACCACTCTTCGACGTCGAGGGGTGTTCGACGCCAAAACAATCATGGCCAGTCTACGTCCAGCCTTCATCAACCAGGAGCCGTCAAACCTGCCACCGGAAGCTCAGGGCTTCTCGACAGAGCGAGAGCGCACTCTCATCTTCGAACAGATTCCAACAGAGCTGCGCAACATCATCTACGCAATGGCTTTGACGTCGCCGTCGGAAGAAAGCAACAGCATCCTCACCGCATATCTCAACCTGTCGTTCAATGAACGCCGCGAGCTTACACTGGAAGATATCAAACGCGAACAGCGCCCCCAAGCTGTTAGGCCGCTCTGTTCTCAACTACTGCGAGTTTCCAGACAGGTGAATCAAGAAGCGACGCCCATCCTCTACGGAACAAACCTATTGAAAGTGGACGCCGAACAGCTCAAGAACTTCTTCGACGCCATCGGCGCTTCCATCAAGTACCTCCGCCACATTGAAATTGAGCTGAGAAACTACGGGTACCAGAGCGAGGTCAAAGCGGCTGTCAAGTTACTGTCAGCGACTACGGCACTGCGAAGCCTCAAGATCACCTACATCAATTACCCTGGTCCACGCATATTCGCCAAGAACATGGCCCGCGACTTGAAGCCTTTCGTGCAGCAATTGATCGAAGCACGCGCGTCGAGGAGCGAAACCGAGGAACGCGCATCGAGGGAGGACATGGAGATACTCAGCATGGACGAGTACGCAGGCATGGTGAGCTTCAGCATGCCCATGTCAGGAAAGGAAGACCACTTCAACACCGGGTACAAGGAGACCATGATGAAGTTGCTCGACCAGGACAAGCGCAAGGAGCACCGCAAGCTCAAGTCGTGATTGAGCACGGAGAGTAATCTGGAGGTTTCTGCTTTGTCAAAAGCGATTTGAAGTTGCATGGAGATTTGTTTTATGATGCTGCGACTCGGGCACCACGTCTGCACACAGTCTGTGGACGCGTCAAGAAAGAGTGCGTGAATTGAAAGGCGGACACACCTGGTCATCGCTTGACTACACGCAACATTCCGTCCAGCAGACGTCGAACGTTCACCATCCTTCTGCGAGCACGCGTTGCATGTTTCTTGCGACACAGGAGACGCTACGCCTTTGATGTATTGGAGAGTTTGCGATAAAAGTTTGCTTGCTGTTCACTTTTGCCCCTTTCGGAAGGCGACGGTCAAAGACCATGGTTCGCGACTGCCCTGCTGTATCTAAAAGCATCCATTCGAATATCAAAAGCTCTCCATTCATTGAAAGTCTTTCATCGTACGTGCATAGACCCCTGAACTTAACTTTGTTGCATAGTAGTTCTGAGCTCGGCAGATCATTGCATATCGCGGAGACCACACAGTTTGCGATACGCTTCGACTTTGCACCATGTCCTTCTTGCATCGCCCTGCTTGCCTTTCGGCGAGGAAGCAAACTGTTTGCTTCGCCGCGTTTTGGCCTTTGTTCCTCTCAGATACAAGTGGCATCTCCTGTCGTGGTTGAGGTTGACTCTTACCATCAGATCAAACAACCCCATACCTTACTCGTGCCGCAGCACCTACCTCTACTTGTCGCAATGTCGTCAGCCTCACAGATATCCAGCAAAGGCCGCACAACTTTCATGCATCTGCCAACAGAGATCAGAAATACCGTATACGAACTGTCGCTGTATCCGGTACCCAGAGTCGACATCAGATCTCATCCAACGGGCAAGCAGATTCCATGCCCACAGCTCGTGGCGGTGTCAAGGCAGATACATGCGAAGGCGATGCCCGTGCTCTACGGAAACAACTGCATATTCATGAGGGATCTGCCAAACTTCGTGCGCTTCATCAACTCGATCGGCCAATCAGTGGCGCACCTTCGCTTCCTCGCGATCGAAAGAATCGAGCCCACAAAGGCAGACATCGCTGTGCTGTTGAGGACCCTGGCTCCAGCAACAGATTTCAGAAGGCTGCAGTTGATCTGCCGTCGGAGCCACGAGATACAACGCTGCAAGCCCAAGAACATGGCCAGACTCTTCAGACCGTGGATACTTCGCTTGATCGACTTCGATACGACCAGCAGCCAGGCAGCCGCAAAAGACCCGCTTCCAGACAGCCATTTCGTCAAGGTCGTACATTTCCGCGGATGCAAGAAGTGTGATGACTACAATGTCGAAGTGGGCAAGCAGCTCAAGGGATTCCTGGAAAGGGCGAAACTTCTTTCGGGATAGACAGCGGGATGATAGATCTGGGAAATGTGTTTCGAGGGATCTGGGTCGATGGGGAATGTGATGTAGCAAGCCAAGATGATCTGTTTCTGTCGTGACCGTCTAATTCGAACATGAGGAACAGTTCCCAATTGCCGATCGGAATGAACGGGTAGTCCACCGTCTTCTTCTCCTTGCGAGTTCGATCTCGATGTTTTCATCAAGTGAAGTGGGATTGTGCTATGGTCAGAAGCAGCAAGTCATTTCATATTCTGTATGCGATACAATCTCAACTGAACAGCCGATAGCTATGGCCAAAGTTGGTTCGCAAAGCAGGCAGGCTCTCCGTGTCAAGCAATCGGTCAACCGCATCAAGATGTGTACCTGTAACCCAATCAGTATCCGTCTCAGGTAGGCCAACGACGGAAACAACATACCGAAACCCTTCCAATCCCTCTATTGGTATGCCCGTCGCCGCAGCCTTCTTGTTCGCCCGCTTGAATACCACGTTCAAGGACAACACAATGATGATCATGATCGTTTGAGCTCCAATGCAAGTTATTATGCCGGGATAGTAATGCGGTTTGTCCTGGGCTCGGAAGACGAAGGATCTATGAGGGAGGTCTAGCATTAGCTGAAGACTCCTATGACTCACATGTTGAGATTGCGGGACTGTCTTACCCTACCAGGCCCGCCAATGAGGCGAAGATGGACAACAGCGCAGTCGATAGTCCGCGTTTCCATTGGCCTACAACATGTTTTGTCAGCTTCCCAACTAGTGCTTGACAGCTCTTCGCCTTTCACCAAGCCACACGCACCTCGGACATTGTTTGCCTGCCAGGCCAGAATGGCCGGTGTGTTCGACAGTCCACCACACAAAGACAAGAAGACGCCAAAATATCTCAAGCCGACAATCTCGACGAATCCAATCAGACTCAGTCCTACAATGAACCCATCTTGTCAGCATAGAACGGGCACCCTCAAAATAACCAGCTACTCTTGCCAGAGCTCCAGAGGGAAGTAACGTACCAATAATCACCATGCAAGCACCGACCAAGATGAATGGCGTACGACGCCTGAATCTGTCCGCAAAGTACGCCGCGAAGACCATGGTGATACTGCCGAGCAGCGTTGGCGGCGTGGAAAGAGCCATCGCCTCACCAATGCCGTAGCCCATGCCTTCACTGAGAATGTAAGGCAGCGCAAACCCAACTCCGTGCAAAGCAACAGTGTTACATCCATAACACAACGCCATCGCCCAGAGCTTGGCGTCCTTCAAATGGCTGAGATACTCCCAGACTCGGAACTGCGGCGGCATGACATCGTGTCGATCAGCTTCGACACGAGACACGGCCCATGCAGCTTCTTCCTGCGAGAGGAAGGGACGCTTGGTCTTGGAAGTGCCCAAGGCGAGTTTCTCGGGAAAGTCGACGATGAAGAAGAACGAAAAGATGCCGACGCAGAGTGTGCAGGCGCCGAAGATCCAATAGATGTAGCGCCAACCTGCGATGCCGTCCCCAGTCTGGTTCTGAGACCAAGCTTTCGGTCCGATGCCCTTGCCGGCAAGATGAGAGATGCCGTAGCACACGATGCCAGAGAATGCAGCGGGGATGATTCCAAGCATAAGCCAGAGCGCATAGCGCTTCTGCATGGAGTATCGGGGATACCAGAGGGAGAGGAAGTAGGTTACTGCTGGGAACATGCCGGCTTCCCAGACTCCGAGGACAAGGCGGAGAGCGACGAGGTCGTACCAATTTCGTACAAAGCCGCAGGCGAGCGTGGTCAGGCCCCATAGGATCTAAAAGGTGGAGGTCAGCCATGATCTTTACAGCATGGGTTGATGCGACTTCGAGCCGACGACGTCGAAGACGCGCGAGGCGCTGTCGAATATCTGATGCTTCTGGCGTTCCATTTGCAGGAGAAGGATTCTTACCGTGATGGTGCAAAGAAACTTCTTTGGGCCAACCTTGCGGAGGATGACGGCGGCCGGCAATTGAAACAAGAGGAACGTCACATAGAACATCGAAGTGATGGTACTATATTGCGTACTGTTGAGCTTCATATCCGCTCCCATTCCAGCGATGAGTACCAGCCCAATGGTCGCATTATCGACCGAAGAGGTGGCGTACATAGCACCGAGAAGACCGACAACTCGGAGATCGATCCGCCGGATAATACTCTTCTTCTGCTTTTCGGAGAAGCCGAAGCGGTCTTCGTCGGAAAACACGGAACTGAATTCTCCTTGAGCGGCATGGCCATCTTCGTAGTCGCTAGACGTCTTGGTGACGTGATCCACGGCGGTGGATTTCGCAGACATGGCTGGCGGAGGATGGCGAGGGAAGTGGGATGTAGAATGCTAAAATGCAGAGGGAATCTGCTCCCAGGCTTCATGGAGTCTTGTAGCCTCACAGCCACTCCGGAGGTCCAGGCGAATGCCTGTAGAGGGTCTGCCGGTGCAGGGAGATGAACCCAGCCAGATCGCACACATCCCGGAACCCAGATGATGTGAGGCAATGGACAGCGCATGCAGAGCAATTTTCCGAAAGGATATGGTACAGCGATCATACCGCATTGCATCGTTCCCTTCACCGCAAACTCGATGACGTGCCTGGAAATAGTCGAGTTCGGCATTTGGCTGCGCTCGGATCGGCATTCATGCATCGTATGGACCTGAGTCGCGCGGATATGCAGCGAGGATTAGACTAGCTCCAGGTTTCAATTCTTCAGATCCTTGTAGTTCGAGGTCAAGGTTGAAGGTCGGTGGACGAATTAGATAATTAGCACAGACAGGCAATCTACGAAACGCTTGGGCGACGCCCGGCGCCCTACACCTTACAAAGCGGAAGATGCGGGCTTGTTGCAATGACTCGACAAACTCACTGCAGGCTGGACTTTCGGCGGATATGATCTTCTTGTAATACTGATTCGCGCGAATTTTCGCGCAATAGTGGTTTTTGTCCGAGCGAGTGGGTGAGCGACCCGTCCTTTCTTCGTTCTCGCAGCCTCGTTCTCGTCTTGCTGTGCACGAGGAAAGTGTGCAATGACCGGACTTAGATTGATACCTAGTCGAGTCCGATCGTGCGGCGGTGGGTTTCCGGGATTGACCTAGTCGAAGGTCGCGGATGCGAGGAGCGCACAGCTTCGGAGTTAAGCGTATCTTGCTTTAACGAAGGCCTCAGTCCAGCTTGCACTCGTATCCCAAGCTCCTGCAACGTTTGTAGAGCACGCTTCTTCTTCGCTGATCTCCTTCCCAATTGGATC
Source organism: Zymoseptoria pseudotritici STIR04_4.3.1 (assembly GCA_000223685.2). NCBI lineage: Eukaryota > Fungi > Ascomycota > Dothideomycetes > Mycosphaerellales > Mycosphaerellaceae > Zymoseptoria > Zymoseptoria pseudotritici. The sequence continues at coordinate 47,377 of AFIR01000525.1, forward strand.
CAGGCCCTCCATGTAGTTCTCCGTCTCGATGCGCCCTCCCTTCAGATCGGCACCACAGTTCATCGCCAACGGCTTCATCGCCAGGTCCTTCACGAAGTCATCGTGATACTCGTGATCCTTGAACCAGTGCGGGTTGCCATTCTCGTAGAAAAGATCGACCATCAGCTCCCTCGCCAATGAGCCCTTGAGCGTGCCCTCGTAGATCGTGTTCACCGCTTCGCCAACAGGATACACATCCTCCTCTGTCTCGCGCAGGATGGCCAGCACAACGGCATTCTTGAACTCCGGATGCATGAACTTTTCACCGAGCACATACAGCTTGGCCAGGACCGTGAATAGAGTGCGCGGGAGAGTCGAGGTGTAAAGCCAGTGGATGTAGTGGTTCATCACCTGGGGATCGTCGTCGAGTAGCTTGACCTCGTTGGTTTTTCCTTCGGTCCAGGTCGACTTGAGAGCGATGGCGAAGAACGGGGACTTCATGAGGGGCTTACGATGTACGGTCCAGGTCTCCTTTCCCTCGCTGTCGAAGATGAGGGTGATGCTATCACCTGCGAAGCTGAGAAGTTGTTAGAACGGCTGAACGATTCATGGCTGGGAAACGTACTCGATGAGCTGCTCATTATCCTCACCGCACGGCTGTGCCAGAGACATCGTGTGGTGGCGTAGTGTTTCCGGATCGCTGATATCGTGGAAGCGCACCGGTTATTGCTCGGTCAAGTCGTCGTTAAGTTCGGCAAGTTTGGTGGTGGTTCTTGTAGGATGTTCGAGAACGCCGGTGAAGCAAGATGTTCGATGATATGAAGAGTGCCGTTGCTTGACAGCTGATCCGTCTTCAAAATGGCTATTGGAGTTAGCGTGATGTTCACTGATTCCGTTGAAAGGCAGCTGTGACGGATCAGTGCCAGCTGCATGTGAAATTCCATCTCCAAAGAGGATGTGGTCGAAAGACTGAGAATAATAACATAAGCGAAATACTTACCTGTCACCACGTTCAGTATTGAGACGTCTTGATCACATGCAATGCTCGCTCATTGCGGCTCGTGTCTCATCGTCAATTGCGTTTCGCGTACCTCATAAATCATCCTTGACAGCAGCATTCTTTTGCGCCATTTCCAGAACGGCGTCGCCATTCCAACCAGCAAAGTCATCAGCAATCAACTTCGCTACGTTTCTGCCCATCAGAGCGTTGGTCTCCATCGTGCTGATGAAGCTGTCCATACCGCCAGTATACCACAAACGTCCCGCAAGCTTCGCATCCTCGAATGTGACTCTTGGATACTCGTACGGGTATGAGTCCCAGACTTTTCTCAATATCCACGACACGTCCCTTTTGCTCAGCCTGTCCTCGTCGTTGTTAGGAAGATGTTCGACATCAAGCAGATCTGCCAAAAACGTTGCGTTGACCGGCGAGGGCGAGAAGATCTTGTACAGGTATTCTTGCACACTCGTCTCTGGATTGGTGACGGGTCGGAGGAGCGAGAGGGACCAGAAGCCAGCTTTACCGACACCAGCGGGTCCAGACTTGCCGGATTCGCCGATGGGAAGGGTTGTGAGGATGACTTTTGGCGCGGGCTTGTCGGCGGGCAGGTTGAAGAACTTTGGAGAAAGGAGATGTGGTGAGGTGAAAAGTGTTACGTGGAGTTCGACATACGGGACCTTGTCGGGCGTTCGTTGAGATTCGTGGATGCCGAGCGAGGAGAGATTCGAGAATTGATACGGCGTCGCGAGGACCACTGCATCGAAGAGTTGCGTCTCCTCCGCGGACGCTTCAGACTTGAAGCCAAGTGAGTACTGTCCAGACTTATGCTTGGTGATACCGGTGACTTCAGTCTCCAGGAGTGCCGTCGCATGGGACGCCTTCACCATCTGGTCGAAGATTCTCCAGTTCCCACCCTCAACAGCCATAGCTCCTTCGGTAGCCATGCAGACCATGGCTTCCAAACCGTGGATGTATTCCAGATTCTGGGCATAGTTCACTCGTGTGCTTGCCTGGACGATTTCACTTCCGAAAAGTCCCGTGATGCCATTCTCCCGCATGTATTGCTCTCCCGTTGATGCAGTCACTTCGAGCAGTCCAACATCTTGTGCGACCTGTGTTAGGCTCTCGAATGGGAACACCGGACTCTCGTACATCTGCAGGAACTTTCCCACGGTACTTTTCATCAACTTGATCGTCTGCAATGGAGCTCGTCCGTACCTCCACCACAACTTTGCAAAGTCCCACCATCCGCCGTTTTGTGTAATCTTGATCTCTTCACCGTCCCATACTGCGAGGTCCGCACCTGGCACGTTGCTCTTTTCTTTGAACGCTTTGGTTGACAAGTCGAACTCCTCCACGGCATCTACCAGAATTTTGTTGATCTTGACAAAGATGCTGGCACCGAGCTCGACGGGTAGAGCAGGATCATCGTAGGCGTTCACGGTGGTGGAGCGGCCACCAATGTATGGTCTTCGTTCGAACATGGTGATATTGATCGGTATATGGGACTCGAGAGCATATTTGGCGAGATGGTATGCGGTGGAGGAACCAGCTGCTCCAGCTCCGATGATTGCGACGTTCACTGGTTTCGAGTGCGGTTCTGTTGCGAGCCCGAGTACTGCCTGCTCAAGCTGAGAGGTCGAGGCAAGTCGTAGGCATGACAGCACTGCCACTGCAGTGTTGAGGAGTCTCATGGCTGATTTGTGTTGATATGTGTGCCGCTATGGGCATGAGTACAGTGACTTTACATGTTGATGGGGCGTGAAAGTGAGAGCTGCCTTTCCCGATCATGTCGTAGGAAGATCGGCGGCCCTTACCGTAGAGCGCGTCGACGCGAAGTCCCAATACAGCTAGCGTGTATTTACACATGTCAACACGGCTTTCGATGATCTGAGACGAGTCCACTTCAAGACAGCAACACTAACCCACGGCAGCACTCTTGAGGACTCACCATGGCCGACACATCACCCGCGCGGCCGTCAAGGCGCGCCGCTGCTCGACGGAAAACTGTAATCGAGGAGGACTCAGGCTCAGACGTCGAGAACTCCACGGTCAGCCGGACGCGGAACAGCGACGATGAGGAGGAGTTTACACCGGCGCCGAAGAGTACGAGAGGATCGCCTCGCAGGAAGACAGTGGATGCTGGAGATATCGCGCCAAAGAGGAGGACGGTGGCTTCACGAAGACAAACTCGAAATGTTGATGCCAGCGAAATGTCCATTGAGCCGTCGCAAGTCTTCTCTCCACCAGAAAGCGTGGTCGATGAGCCGATGTCACCCTCGAAAAAGGCAGCGCCAAAGCGAAGAAGTGTCAAAGACGCACGCGCGGCACGACAGAGTCGAGGCGTATCACGATCATCAATTTTGTCCGACACACACGAAGAGCTGCAGCCTCCCCTACCCACGCCGCAAGCAACCGCTTCTCCCGAGCCTGCACTACGGCAGGGTACACCTTTGACCGACATCACTGAATCGACGATCAACGAGCAAACGCCGCGACAGCCTGCCCGAAACAGGACTCCCGAAGAAGAGATGCCAGATGCGACTGAGAATATGGCAACACCTAAGCTGGCGCATCGAGAAATTGAGCCAATGGAGGACGTGATGGAGACCACTGAGATGCCTGCAACGCCCAAAACCGAGTCGAGGGTGCAGGTGAAGAAGGTGGACGCGAACATCACGAAGCTGGACAAACCAATGGACATTGTAGTCCGCAAGAGAGCAGTCGGTTTGACCCAATCTCACGAGCCTGCCGAACCAAAGGCGCGCATGACCATCACATACCTGATCATGACCAACTTCAAATCCTACGCCGGAAGGCAACAAGTCGGACCATTCCACGCCTCGTTCTCCTCGGTTGTCGGTCCCAATGGATCTGGTAAGAGCAATGTCATCGATTCATTGCTCTTCGTATTCGGTTTCCGCGCGAGCAAGATGCGACAGGGAAAGATCTCAGCCTTGATCCACAACAGCGCGCAGTATCCGGATCTGGACTTCTGTGAGGTAGAGGTCCACTTTCAGATGGTCATGGACCAGCCAGAGGGCGGATCGATAGTCGTGCCAGACACACAGCTGGTCATCTCACGGCGAGCTTTCAAGAACAACGGCAGCAAGTACTACATCAACGGCAAGACATCGGACTTCACGACTGTTACGACTTTGCTCAAGGACCGGGGCATCGATCTGGACCACAAGCGCTTCCTCATTCTGCAAGGCGAGGTCGAATCGATCGCCGGAATGAAGCCCAAGGCTGCGAACGAGCACGATGATGGGCTGTTGGAATACCTCGAAGACATCATTGGCACATCAAAGTATAAGCAGCCGATCGAAGAGCAGGCAGCGAAGACTGAGGAGTACAACGAGATCTGCTTGGAGAAGAGTACGCGTGTGCAGCATGTGGAGAAGGAGAAGAACAACTTGGAGGACAAAAAGGACAAAGCTCTGGCTTACATCAAGGACGAAAACGAGCTGGCTTCCAAGCAGTCCGCTCTCTATCAGATCTACGTCGCGGAGTGTGGCGACAACATCCAGGTGTCCGAGGAAGCGATCGGCCAGATCCAGGCTCAGCTCGGCGATGAGCTGAATCGCCATCAAGGCGCCGAAGCGGAAATCAAGACGTTGGAGAAGGAATACAAGGGCGAGTCCAAGGTGTACGAGAAGATGGAGAAGGAAGCCGCTGCCATCAAGAAGGAGGCCGATGATTTGGACAAAGCCTCGGTCAAGGTCGAGGAGAAAAAGAAGCATCTCAAGAATAAGGAGAAGAAGCTTGAGAAGACTCGCGAAACGTCCGCATTCGAAGTCTCACAATCTGTGTCGCTCGCCAAGAAAGCCGAAGACGACATTGAACGTCTTGGTGGCGAGATCGCCGAGTTGGAAGAAGAGATGCAGGCAGAGGACAAGGAGCTGGCAAAGATTCGCGATGCCCTCAAGGGGAAGACTCAAGGCATCAGTGATGAGATCGCCGCCAAGCAGAAGCAGCTGGAACCTTGGAGCGCAAAGATCAACGAGAAGCAGTCCTCCATTGCGGTGGCACAGAGTGAGCTTGACATCTTGCGCGAACGTGAGACTTCCGGAGCCACCGCCATTGCGGAAGTCGAGGCGAAGATTGCAACCCTTCAAGAGCAGCGCGAAGGCAAGGCGACCGAGCTTGAAAGCTGCAAAAAGCAACGCAAGGTCGCTGAGAAGGAATCTCAGAGCGTGCAGAAGCAGCTCGATGAGGTGTCTGCCAGAGAACCTGCCTTCAAGTCGAAGCTCTCCAACGCCCGTCAGAAGGCTGATGAAGCGCGAGCCAGTCTGTCCGCGACGCAAAGCCAAGGAAACGTGCTCGCTGGTCTCACTCGACTCAAGGAGTCTGGACGTATTGAAGGCTTCCATGGACGACTTGGCAACCTCGGTGCCATCGACGCCAAGTACGACATTGCAATCTCCACCGCCTGCCCATCGCTCGACAACATGGTCGTGGACTCCGTCGAAGCCGCTCAGCAATGTATTGAATACCTCCGCAAGAACAACCTTGGACGAGCGAACTTCATCTGTCTGGACCGTCTGCCCAATCGCGACATGTCGCAAATCCAGACACCTGAGAACTGCCCGCGCTTGTTTGACCTTGTGAGGAGCAAGCACGATCGTTTCTTGCCAGCTTTCTATAGTGTCCTGCAGAACACTCTTGTGGCCAGCGAATCTCAACAAGCTGACCGAGTTGCGTACGGCGCTAAGAGATGGCGTGTGGTGAGTTTGGAGGGCAAGCTGATCGACAAGTCGGGTACCATGAGCGGTGGTGGTACACGTGTGGCCAAAGGCGCCATGTCGTCGAAGGTTTCTGGCGATACATCGAAAGAGCAAGTCTCCAAGTTGGAGGTCGACCGTGACGCTCTCGAAAGGGAGTACTCGGCACTTCAGCAGGAGCAGCGCGAGCTCGATGGTCAGCTTCGAGACCTTCACGCTCAAATCCCCAAGCTGGACACACAGGCTCAGAAAATCGGACTTGAGCTGGGCAGCATCGATCGCAACATCGAAGATGCGCAGAAACGTATCGAGGAACTGACTTCCGAGCTGAAGAGCTCCAAGTCGGACAAGGGCAAGCTCAACACTCTTGAGAAGAGTATAGCGTCAATGCAGAAAGAGGTTGAGACGCTGCAATCCGAGACCGAAGGCATTGAAGGCGACATCAAAGAGCTGCAGGACAAGATCATGGAAATTGGCGGAGTCAAGCTTCGTGGGCAGAAGGCCAAGGTTGACGGTCTGAAGGAGCAGATTGACTCTCTTACGGAGTCGCTCAACGCTGCTGAGGTATCCAAGAGCAAGGCCGACAAGCAACGCATCAAGCAGGAGAAGGCCAATCATGATGCGGAAGTGGAGCTCGAGAAGATTGCCAAGGACATTGAGAAGGTCGAGAACGACGTTTCTGCGCAGAACTCCGACAACTCTGGCCTGCGAAGTCGATACGAGGAAGCCAAGATCTCGCTCGAAGAGAAGGCAGGCGAACTGGAAGAGATGAAGCGGTCACTGGAAGAGCGACGAGAGGAACTCAATAAGACTCGCGGCGCTGAAGTCGACATGCGGAACAAGCTGGAGGAGAACAACAAGCATCTCGCCGACAACCAAAAGCGGCTCCAACACTGGCAATCCAAGCTTGAAAAGCTCACTCTGCAGAACGTCAGCGAAGACGGCGAAGAGAAAGACCCAGAACCTGTGCCCGAACTCTCCCGCGACGAGCTCGAAGATCTCGACAAGGACGAGCTCAAAGCCGCCATCGCCTCTCTCGAAGAACGCACCTCACAATCCGTCGAACTTTCCGTCCTTGCCGAGTACCGTCGCCGCGTCAACGAGCACACCACCCGTCTCGCCGACCTCAACGAATCCCTCAAAGAACGCGACGACGCTAAACGCCGCACCGACGACCTCCGCCGCATGCGCCTCGAAGGCTTCATGGAAGGCTTCAGCACCATCTCTCTCCGCCTCAAAGAGATGTATCAAATGATCACCATGGGCGGCAATGCCGAGCTGGAACTCGTCGACTCACTCGATCCCTTCTCAGAAGGCATCCTCTTCTCCGTCATGCCACCCAAGAAGAGCTGGAAGAACATCGGCAACTTGTCCGGTGGCGAGAAGACGCTATCCTCACTGGCGCTGGTCTTCGCTCTGCATCACTACAAACCCACGCCGCTGTATGTCATGGACGAGATTGATGCGGCGTTGGATTTCCGGAACGTCAGTATCGTGGCGGCGTATATCAAGGAGAGGACGAAGAATGCGCAGTTTATTGTCATTTCGTTGAGGAATAACATGTTCGAGTTGGCGAGCAGGTGAGTCTTGAGATTTGATTGGAGTTGATGATGGATGGTGTGCTAACGATTTTGCAGATTGGTCGGTGTGTACAAAACGAATAACCAGACGAAGAGTGTGACGGTGGAGAATCAGAATTACGTTGTGCCGCAGGTGCAGTGATTTGTTTGGGCGACGGAGCGGCTTTATGATTTGGAAATGATCGGTCTGGACGAGTTTGGAGTTTGTGAGTCGGGGTGAGCACAGATGTGCAGGTTTTGGTCGGGTGTTGGGTTGGAGCCTTGGTCGTTCTGGGTCGCATCTTGATGTATCGTCGAACACGGTTCTCGTATCTCACTCCAAGATTACTTTGCCTCGAGCTGTGTGCCTTCGTTCACATGACGTCCGATTGGACATGCTTCATGTGCACTGTGGTATTGCATTGCCGATGACTGTGGGGTGAAGCAAGTGAACGTCTCTACAGTAGCGCTCGGCCATTCCTCGGGATACGACTTCACACTCATCAGAGCGACCTCACCTCAACGACTCTATTGATCCTCCGGATCTCCTCACATTGACTCACACTTCCGTACTGTATAAGATGGCAAGGTAGGCATCTCTCTTCCTTTTCTGCTTTCCCACTTCCCCATCAAAAGCCTGCACCTCTCGATCAATCCAGACAATAGCTCGCTCACCATGCCTCTCCAACTCCTCCCCCTCCCCCTCTCCGAGTTCGACATCTACGCCCGCCTCGGCGACGTCGCCTTCCGTCCCGGCATCTGCTCAGTCCTCTACGCCAACGGCATGACCTCAGAGGGAATCCGCCACGCCGCCGCCAAAGCCCAACGCTACGAGCAAAAACACCCCGGTCGAATGCACTTTTTCAAAATCATCGACACAGACCTCTACCACGACGGACCCTTTGGCCAGGTGGTAGCAGTCGCACAGTGGAAAATCTTCGCTCAGCGGACCGACGAAGAGATCAAGCAAGAAGAGGAGGAAGAAAATCGAGACGAGCAGCAGTACGGTACAAACCCGGACATTGCGCCGGGGAATATGCTCAATTTCCTGCATGAATTGCACCGCGTGCTGGACGCTTGCAGGCTCAAACATTTGGGTAATAAGCCGTATGTGCTGCTCCACGCGCTGTGCACGCTGCCTGAGCATGAGCGACGAGGCGCGGGATCGCTAGCGCTGGAATGGGGAGCGGCGAAAGCGGATGAGCTGGGACTGCCGGCATACTTGGAGGGGAGTCCAAAGGGAGTGCCGCTGTACAAGAAATTTGGATTTGAGGTTGTGGAGAGTCTGCCGCTCGATGCGAGGGACTTCGGGTATCATGAGGCGTTGACGCATATGTGTATGCTGAGGCAGCCGAAGAAGGAGTAAAAAGGAAGCACGACGACGACTCGGGTGCATTCATGGACAGTCACACGTGCAAAAGTTAAGCCGGTTGGTGACGCCGGCGCTCGAACTCGGGACCTTTTGACGGCGTTTGTTTCACGAAAGCAAACAAAAAAAAAATCGGATCTGGATGCATCCCACTGAGCTATTAAGTGTATCAGCGCTGCAGATTGTCAGACACTGATTGGCACCTTTCGCGACGCAGTTGCAGAAGCCAGTGAAGTTGGTCAAACATTTCCTGACTATATACCCAAGAGTTTCCAGTCAGATGTCTTCACATGTGCGAACTACTTGTTCACCTGTCCCGGTGAGTGAGTATCGCGCCTGAAGATCAAGCGCATGTGAGATGATATGGCACATGGAACACGGGTATGGCATGTCACGTCTTGATAGTCATTTCTTCTACCTGTTCCTTTTCTTTTCCTCAACATCCACCACCCCTTCAACATGTCGCCTCTTCCGCTACGGTACAGTCCGCCGGACATGTCTTCTGACCGGAATTCACGAGCGGCTTTCGCCTCCCCTCCCTCCGCCACGGAACACTCATCAGCTGCTGCGTTTGCCAGTTTACTTCTGCGCCTGCGCTCGCGGTCAGCCGACCTGACCAGAACTTCACCACACCACAAGATCACGCACATGCCAATCATCCAACTCCATCGAAAGCGCAAGGCGCCCGACACAAGCATGGACATCACCGACTTCAGATCCGGCTCGCAAACTCTCAAAGAGTAAGAACAACAACCTCGTTGGCATGGTCTCGTCATTTGCTGACCGAACTTCACCAGCTTCGCCGTGCAAGGCTTCTTTATCCGCATCGGCGACCCGGCACACCACACCTACGTGCGCATCCCATACCCGCAACAAAATTTGACCTCGTCCGTCCTCCGCGAAAGCTTCGCCTGCGACCTCTTCTCAGGCCATGTCCCGGCCCTCCACAACATCGCATCGCCCGACATGAACCTCTACCTCAACTGGGTCAGCGACGGTACGCTGCCGCACAAGCAATCACCCGAAGACATTCGCACACAGTCGCCAGAGTACCATTTCCTAGTGCGCATGTGCGTGCTGGGCAATCAGCTGCAGGACAACACCTTTCGGAGAAGCGCGCTCAGCTCTCTCTTCCTCGTCTTCCAGAAGAATCGCGGTCAAATTCACGGAGGGAAACTCCCGGCCAAGTCTGCGGTCAAATATGTCTACGAGAATACGGAGGCTGGAGATGTGCTGCGGAAAATGCTGGTGGAAATGCACGTGGTGATGGGCAATGAGCACGTTGTGATGTTTGGCATGCCGGCGGAGTTTCTGCTGGATCTTAACCAGGCTTTGTTCAAGGCGAGGTCGAAGGGATTGGAATTGAAGCAGAGTACGCTGGAGAAGTACTGGGACGAGATTGAGGGTTTGACTTGCGAGGGCGATAAGGGTCAGAAGAGGATTGGAAACTGAGAAGATGGGATGAATTGGTTGGAGCACATGCTTGCGATTTGGGATGACGGGACAGGATATGAGAGGACGACATGACGGAGAATGGGAAGACATATGGTTGCACTGCTGTCATTGGATCGACGGCTACATTGGATACAGTAATACTATGAAAGTGTTCCGGCTTTCAATTTGCGCCAAAGTCCTTGAGCTGCATTGTGACCCCCCTCGTCTGTGCTGAATCCAGTGAAGCCTTTCTCATCGCCGACATCCTACTCGGCTTTGTTGTGAGCGTGGAGTCCACCGACATGTCCCGCCTCCTTGGCCGCCTCAGAACCCTTCTTGAAAGTACCGTCGGGGTTGCGACCGGTGTGATCCTGTCTACATGTCAGTCACTGTGCACTTCACCATAAACAAAAAGACACTCACGTCAGCCTGCACCTCCAACTCGTTGACGTCCTTCAGGTGATGAGCGTGAAGACCACCAAGATGACCAGCCTCCTTCGCCGCCTCAGAGCCCTTGACGAAAGTGCCATCCTCGTTGCGGCCGGTCGGATGCTCCATCTTCTCGTCGACCTTGTGGTGAGCGTGGAGGCCACCGATGTGTCCCGCCTCCTTGGCGGCTTCGGAGCCTTTGGTGAAGGTGCCGTCAGAATTGCGGCCAGCTGGGTGGTCGGCCTGTAGCATTGTGTCAGTCCAAGCAGTACTTCATCCATCGATCACAAAATGGAAATGTTATACCTCCTCCTCAGTCTTGTGATGAGCGTGAAGTCCGCCGATGTGACCAGCTTCCTTTGCAGCTTCTGATCCCTTAACGAATGTGCCGTCGGCGTTACGGCCTGCCGGGTGGCTCTCCTCCGCGGAGGTGTCAGCGCCGTGAGAGGCTTTGCCGCCCATGGAAGCGATGGCTTGGACTTCCTCAGTCGGGCGGTTGGCGAAGTTTCCTGGGTTGGTGGAAGCAGACATGATGGTCGTTGTGATGTCGGTGATGATCGAAATCGTGTCTGAGAATTGTTTGATGGTTTTGGAATGTAGAAGTGAAGTCGAAGTTGGAGTTGACAATTTGTCTGTTTGCAAGAAGTTGAATGTTTTTGAGAAGCGTGACGTCGCCCAAGGCAGCAGTGGGCCACTGGGATGAGAGCAATCACATGCCAATGAAATTTGTGGGAATACGACAGGGATCTTTGCAGCGATCTGCAATACCAACCTGGTTGTGGACATGTCAAACATAAAAAACCGGAAACTTACCGTTATGTCATCCTTCTCATACTGCTGCAGGGCAGCTTTCCTTGCCCAATTTCCATCAAAGCTGTCTCTTGCGAACCTCCCAGCCGTTGTACCTCCATCCCTCCACTCGAATTGCAACACTCCAAACCAAACTAATTAGGACCACCTCGTGCGGTGCATGCTACACGCCAGCGTAGAGAGATGTTCCCGACAAGACCTTGAGAGCAACGATCCTAATGCCCATCTCCCCAATCTCCCGCGCAACTTTCACCGCACAGGTATCGCTCCGTTGGCTTGGATGGTGCAGTTTGAGCGGAAGCACGGAGGCATCTCGCGCAGTGACCTGCCGGCTCGTGAATCCTCCCATCTCGGAATTCATCCTATCGAGCACGGGGTAATCTCGTCACGACACGCCTGCACGGCGTCCATCCCAGCCGCCTTCAGACGGCGTCTGAGAGCTCCCGTGTAAGCACCTCGCCATGCGAAAACTCCACAGGGTGATAACCTGCGAGGTGCCAGCTGGCATCCTGATGGTTTATGTCGGGAATGAGCTCCCAGCTTACCATCTCACCTTGATCACTGGCTAATGCTCTCATCAAGTCCCACTCACCCACCTCATGAAAGCAGTCCCAATTCCAGCACATCAGCCGGCGGTACCTGTAGCCTGCTGCCATTAATCTGCGTTGAAGAGTCCTCGTCGGCAGCAGAGGTATACTGGGCGCTGAAGGTGTCTGCTCGTTGTTGTGCTGCTTGGTCTGCTGCAATCGGTCGAATATGCGGCTGCATACGTATGGAAGCGCAAGGTCGACTGTCTTCATGTTTCCGGATATCCGGCGCACGATACTGCACAAATGATGTTCGGGGTGAGCAGCCACGTGCTCGCGATATGCGATGCCTTGGTCGGACGCAAGGAATCCGAAAGAGGGCAGCAGATGAAGCTTTAGGTGCTGCAAATGTGTCGAGTAACGCTGTAGAAGCTCACTCAGCGCAGTAAGATCATCCACAACGCTCTGATGCAACATCGGAGGGTTGATAATTTCCAGACTCGTGATGGTATCGTGGAAGCCAGATCGTGAGAGAGCGCGGACCGCGGCTGCGCCAAGGAGCGGAGTGTACTGTAGCTTCAGGCGTGTCATCTTCTTCAGGCCGTAAAACGATTTGAGCTTCCCGCCAGGATCCCTGTCGTCGAATGGTTGGCCATAGAAGGGATAATGGCAATCGTCGAATTCGCCGGTGAAAGGCACATGTTGGTCAATCCAGGCTGTCACTTCCCTGTGAGCATCGTACAAGGTTCTGGGCACATCACTGAGGTCCTCGTGCAATCCGTCCAGCTCAAGCTCCTGCAGGTCGGGAAAGGTTGAGCCTGCCAAGCAGAGATTCCACAAGTATGTCTTCGACGAGAATAGATGCTTCGCCGACGGGAACATGATTGGCAAGGTGGAGTTCTCGTCATTGCCCGCAAAAAGCACCAGCCTGTAGACGTGTGGTAGAGCGACATGTCGAAGCTTCTCCAAGAGCTTCCATGGTGGTCCGAACATCACTAGACTGATCTGCGGGGCCGATCGAGTGGTCGGGATGGCTGCGATGCAGTGTGATAGTAATGCGACGGACAGATCCACCTCTTCTTCAAAATTGAAAACAACTTTCAAATGCCGGATTTCGCGCTGGCGTTGGGACTCGTATTTCAGCCACTGCCAATTCAGCTCATGACTTGCTGTGAAGGGTGACACAACAGGCCTTCTGTTCAGAGAGCCGACGAGCCTCACCAAGCGTCCACTTGAGTTGATCTTCCTGCCTTCATATTCTCCACTTGGCTTGATCTCGATGTCGGCGTAAAGCGGTCCCTGGACCGCCAGGTAGTGGTCTCTGCTTGCGCCCGACAGCGCGATGAGTTCAGTCGTAGAGAGATGAGCGCAGACTGCTAAGAACAATTCTCGAGGAAGTCGCAGCATCGCCATGATCGGTGTCGTACTGCGTATGTGATGGCTGGGTGGGCCGTGAGAGTCAACGCAAAGTGAGAAAGAAATGACCTACTGTACGAGCGCTGGAGGGTGATGGAAGTCCGCAGTGACAGACTTCGGTGAGAAGCTGATATCCTCTAATTGGCGAACTCAGGCAGAGTGAAGCGCATACTTCAGTTGATGTTTCGTTGTTTGTGGCGCGGTGGATTCGATGTTCTGACTTCTTCAATCACGCGACATGGGTATGTCGATGAAAGGACTGAAGTCGATGAAAGGACTGAAGTCGATGAAAGGACTGAAGTTGAAGTCAGAAGGTGGACAACGACGCGCCACGTGGGGGCCAAAACGGAGCTGCGTCCGCCGCAGCTGCCTTCACTACGGCATCGTCACAAGTATAGCACCCACTCTTCTCCTCTCTCACACTCACCACGATCACGATCCCGAGCTGTCTCGACATTCCACTGGAACGCCCCGACGATCTGCCCACGACATCCTCCACAATCTCGGCCACGAGGCCATGTCCTCGGCGGGCAAGACAGCGCCGAAGCTCTTCCACGATTTCCTCGCCTTCGATCCTCTCAAAGTCCACAACAATGCGAACATACTCACCGACATCCCTCCACCCGTTGGCGAAGGACCTCAAATCTCGCCTGGAATAGGATCATGCAAACACGACTACAGCACAAAATGGAAGCAGAGCATCTCTCCGGCTTTGGACGAGAGGCCGCAGCGAGGCAGTCAATACAAAGCAGCGGTAGTATGCAAGAAATGCAGGCTGCATGCAAATGTCCAAATAGCATACCTCGACGATGCAACGAATCCATGCACAAGAGCTGAGTTTCCGTTACATCACTTCGTGCGGCGGCAGGAGGAGGATGAGACCACGCATAATCGTATTGTGTACGCATGGGTGTGCTCAGCTCCGGAATGTCGCGCGCATCTGAAGGCAACTTATCGACTGCCGAGGCTGGCACAGGCGGACATCAAGCTACTCACTGATTCTGCTCTGTTGCAGAGCAGATTCGATGCAACCTTCAGAGCAGATCCTGCGAGAGAAGGCCTGAAGCTGGCATCCCCGACGGATGCAATTGGGCGGTTGCGGAGGTACCTGAAGGACGCTTTGAACCCGGAACATACGAGGCGAACATTCCCAGCCAACAACAAGCGATTCATGGAAGCATTCGGCGTGGATGGGCAAGACTGCGCAGAGTTGTTGGATAAGCTGGGATTTCGGTTTCAGCCCACAAGTGGAAGTGAGCTCGATGGCACTGTTCAAGATGCGACATGGACGCTGCCAAATCCAGCGGAAATCGCCAGCCGTTTCCAAGCTGATGGCGAGAGTCACCGTGAGGCTCTTGAGGATGTTGACGCCGAGCTTGTAGCATGGATGTACGAGCTGGCTTCGCGACTGAGTGTCCCAAATCCCGCCAGTGCTGAAGGATGGCCTTCTGCAGATCGTGATATCGAGCGGCTACTTGCAGCACAAGGATGTAAGCTCGGCCCACATCTTTTTTGTCATGTAGTACATGCAGCGGGAGACTGACAGCTCGCAGACAAACGACATCCATCACTGCGCCGCGCCGGTGTTTCCAACGAAGATCTCGCGTAAGTAATCCCAACGTACTGCTATCATCAAGCTCTGACTTCGGCCAGGTACTTCGCATCTCTCGGCGCGCAGCCAGACTTTGCCGACGAGCTGGTAGTATTCGCCTTCGATCGCCAATTCGAGTGTGACCCAGCCAATGCTCCATACTATCTCGGTGAGGTCGGTCGCTTGATTGGCAAGTGGACAGCGCTGATTAGAAGTTTCAGAGTGTCTCCAGGTCATCACAGCTGCGCGCGGCACCGAACAACTCCAACTCAAAGTTGCAACATTAGAATCCCAGGATTTGATCAGTCGACGAGATCTGGCAAACGCTTATCGATCGCTGAACTGCACACGCACCGAATCCGACGAGCGCATTCTTGGTTTGTTCCAAGTCCGGCAAAGCGATACAGGTCCATCAGGACAGGAAGATTTGAGGCAGGCTTTGTACAAAATCGGCATGTCGCGACAAAGTCAGAGGCTCATCAACGCTTCACGCCAGACCATTGAGACTTACGAAGATGCTTTGCTTTGGATCGGAAATGGTGTTGATAAGAACACGGCTGACGAGATGCTACTGGCGACAGCCGTGACTCAGGTGGGCCGCCATCGCAGGAACTTCTCCCGAGCGCCTTGACTGACATTCTCACAGGGCAACGAACAAACGAGCGGTACCGAAATGGCGAAGAAAGCGATCTCCATCATTGCAAAGGAGCGGAAGAGCAATACTCTGAACAACTGGCTTCTCGGAGGCGATACAGACGGACATTCGATGGGTGTCGAAGAGGCACTACGGCATCTGGGAGTTTCTGAAAGCTTTGCCACGCTCGACAAAGAGGTGTTGTCGACCGTCCTCGCAGCTGCGAGAACCGACCGACCCGGTGAACAGACCGAAAAGGCCGTTGCCGTACTCGAGCAGGCAATGGCATCTTGGACAACGCACTCCGCAGAGACCTGGCCGGTAGGTCTGACTAGCCATGGCAACACTTGCTACCTCAACAGTCTGCTCCAATACTACTTCAGCATCAAGCCATTGCGCGATATCATCCTCCATTATGATCAATACAAGCTGGACACCGAGCGATACTCAGAGAAAGATGAGCGTGTTGGACAGCGGAAGATCTCAATGGTGGAAATCAAGGGAGGGCAGAGATTTGCCGAGGATCTGAAGTTCCTGTTTGAGCGCATGATCAAGGATCCTCGAGAGCATTTCAAGCCTGAGGAAGATCTTGTTTGCCGAGCATTTCTCGAGCCGAAGGACTTCGCCTTGCTGGCATCCAGCATCAGAGAAGAGCAGGCTGCATCGAAAGCGAACGGGACAAACTTGGAGGCTGCCGTCGATGAGAAGCTTTCGGAAGATACCACCACGGCCGCGGCGCCCGCCGAGTCCCAGGGCTCTCGACAGTCCGACGCCAGCAGCGTGACACTCGTCGGGGATGAGATGGACGTTGCTATGAACGATGCAAGGCCACCTACACCTCCGGCATCTCCCAAGCTCGAAAAGCCCGAAGATGCTCCTCCACCACTTCCACCTCGAAGATTTTCCACTGCGAAAGAGCAAGCCCTTGTTATCGCACAACAGAACGCGAAGTCGCAGCAAGATGTGACGGAAGTACACGACGGTATTATGTTCCGACTACGGTCTGGTATGATGCCAAAAGGTGTCGACGAAGGTGGCGAGCAACAGGATGATCTTCGCGGCCTGTTCTCCATCGGTCTGGCAGAGACTGCGGTCCTGAAAGGTGTGGACGGCAAGCAGAAAGAGCTATCAGACTCAAGCATTCAACTCAACGTCCCCACTGAGCCTACCGACATTTACTCTGCTCTCGATGCCATCTTCGACTTGCAGTCGATCAACGAAAACTCTTCTGGCGGCGCTATCGAGTCCTACAGAACCATCCGGAGACTGCCACCTTTGCTGCAAATCAACATCCCACGCATTGGCTTCAGCGAAGCACGAGGCGGCGCATACAAGTCAGAAGTCACCGTCAAGCTCCAAGACGACCTGTATCTGGACCGATACACCGACCACAACCAGGCCGACGTCCTCCCGCGTCGCAAGGCCTGCTGGGGTTGGCGCAAGCAGCTGCAACAATTGCGACAAGAGCAGTCCGCCCTTAGCAAGACGCCAGTTGATCTTGATGGACCGTCGGCGGTAAATGAGACAGCGAACTACCTCAACATGGTCGGTGCAATGGGCGATGAACTCGAAGATATTGGTGTCGGCCGCATCGATGTCCCGAGCGAGCTATCGTTCGCTCTGACCTGCGACGCGGAAGAGCAGGGTAATCGTCTCGGCCAGCTTCAGAAAGAGATTGAAGATCTATCCAAGAAGCTGGAAGGTCAATTCGATGAAATGAAAGACATCAAGTACTGCCTCGCAGCGGTATTCATCCATCGTGGCACGCACGGACATGGTCACTACTGGATCTACATCAAGGACTTTGCCAAAGGCATCTGGCGGAAGTACAACGATGAGAAGGTGGAGGAGTACTCAAACGTCAACGAAATCCTGGAGGCCAAGACTTGGGAGCATGGAACTCCGACATACGCAGTCTACGTGCAAGATCAAGGCAAACTTGACATCATTCAGCCCGTGTGTCGAGCACCTGAGGCACTTCCTGCGCCTCCCGAACAAGCACCGGAACAAGCACAACTTCAGCCAACGACGTTCAAGGCTCCCGAACCGCGGAAGGAGGGAGCTCTGCGAGGAGACTCTCCTACTTTGGTTAATGAAGGCGGAGACAAGACTTGGGACGGTCTACGGCAAGTCGGCGATGCGCAGTGGTAGTCCCAGCGTTACCCGATCAATGTGGCTAATGAGCCTTCGTCAAATGCAGCATCCAATCAGACATCATCCCAAACGAGCAAGCTGGAGCATTTCTCGAGCCAGGACACGATCTCACAGATGCAGATGGACTATCGAGCCCACTCGCGTCGAAGCTCAAGCGCAAATCGGAGAGGGATTTACGGAACCCGCGTGGCGATGGACGAAGAGTCAAAGGACGTAGTGGCGGCGACGAGGAAGCTCAGTCCCCGACAGAGCGACGTGACAGCTTTACAGCGAGACTTTCTAGGTCTCCTGGCAAGCATTAATGGATGAGCATTGCGCTGGGTGGGAGAACAGATATGATTTGAAGAGCGGTTGCACAGCTGAGATGGCAATCAGTCCTGACGATGAAGGTGACCACGAGCATGATCAGCGTTAAGCATGTCTTGCATTGCATTCCATAGATACCACGCATGAATGGACCAATCGTTGACTGATTGCATTGTCTTCTTTCGTACCGTACCTTACCAACTGTGAAGTTCAAATCTTAGCTTCGGCTGGACATCGGTGAAGTCGCTCGGCCATTCAGCCGACGTCGCGACATTGTTGTCCGCAGAATGAACCTGTCTTTACTCCGCCTCTACCAATGTTCCTGTCGCACCGACGGCAGCATGCATGAGCGATTGCTGGTCGGCACAGCGGAAGTATGGACGACGAATTGTCCTATACCGTCGAGAATGAGCAGCAGTTCTGGGCTGGTGAGTCGCGAGCCTCGCAATGCGCAATGCATAGAGTCGTACATCTTCTCGAGAAGTGCAATTTTCCGCTGACACTGTTCGTCTCGATCGCAGAACTCGACAACATCGTCGCTGCGCCCCACGAGACTCACGAGCTGATCGACAATGCCCTGCGACTATTCTTGGGCTTCACGACGACCTTCAAACGTATGCGACTTCGAACTGAAAGATGAGCTGGGAATTTGGACGGCAGGACAGGAAGGCTGACGTTATGGTGAAGAAGAATACCTGCAATCCGAATACGATATCGCGAGATGCTGCTACAAGCTGCTGGATGCGGAGCTCTGCAAGAAGAATCAGGATTATGTGAGGAGGCAGATGTTGTATTGCTTGTTGCAGGTGAGTAGAGTGGACAATGACTATAGCTGGGATCAGGAGCAGATGCTCACACGATAGCAGGAAGACGACGCGGACACTTTGCACCTTACAGCAGCTGTGCTGCTGTTCGACGGGCGCGCCAATGAGGCTGCTTTCGAGATGATGCAGCATGAGGCCGCGTTCCCGCGCCTTGTGGAATTGGTCAAGGCAAAGCGGGACGATGATATTGGCTTGCATCGATTGTTGCTGGAGCTGCTGTTCGAGATGTCTCGAATACAGACGCTGTCCAGAGACGAATTAAGTGAGTCGGGAAGGAGACAATGGCCCACGAGCTCAGTGCTGACTTCTGGAAGTGACCGTGGACGACAACTTCATTCTTTATCTGTTCCGATTGATCGAGGAGCTGTCGGACGACGCCGAGGACCCGTATCACTATCCCATCATCAGAGTTCTGCTGGTCCTGAATGAACAGTACATGTGTCTGGCCAACACGCCGCTGTCGCCGGTCGACGGCAACATCACGGTTACGAATCGCATCTTGAAGCTGTTGTCTTTGCATGGACCTACTTACATGACCTTTGGAGAGAATCTCATCCTCCTTCTGAATCGCGAATCGAAGCTGGGACCACAATTGCTCATTCTCAAGCTCTTGTATCTGTTGTTCACCACTCCTTCAACTTACGAATATTTCTACACCAACGATCTCCACGTCCTGGTCGACGTGATCATTCGCAACCTCTTGGATCTGGATCCCGGCAATGGTGGCTCGGAATCTGACGACCAGGACGGCCAACGAGCACTGAAGCATACCTACCTTCGTGTGCTTTGTCCACTGCTGAAGAATACGCAATTGTCCCGGGAAGGAAGTCATTACAAGAGAGAAGAGGTACGAAGACTGATGTATCTGCTGGTCAACAGGTCATCCGCACACTTTGCACCAGTGGATGAGACAGTGCTACGTCTGGTCATTCGCATCAAGCAGATTGAGTGGCTGAGGGAGGAAGGTGATGACCAGGACGAGCTCATCGAACAAAAGTTGTCCGAAGCCACACCGGCTGATGCTCGAGTAGCCAAGAAGCTCCTTGGGATGTCTTTAGCAGACGGTGCAGTGAGCAGTCTCAGTGTAGCCGACGTATCCGCCAAAGTCGTGAAGGAGAAGCCGAGCGTCCCAGCTCCAAGAAGACGAAGACGAGCATCCAAGGCCAACGGCAAATCGACATCCAGTAACGGCTCCGCTGTCGCCTCTGAGTCACTTCAAGTCCCGTCACAGGAGTCGAGTACGAACGCTGGTGTGGCAATACCCCGCGGTGACACTCGCAGCCCCTTTGCGGATGAGAACGCCGAATCTTGAGTCGACCTTGCCTCTGAGGTAATCCACGAAGCGGACCGCGAGTCCGTACGTGTCACGATTGTGCACCATGAGATCGCGTCACATCAACTTGTGCTCCCTCGACGACGGGAGGCGTCCATCATCGCGACGCCTCCGCACGAGATGGCTGCCATCTGTCAAGTCTTCATGTGTGTGTCGCTTGCGTGCGTACTTGCGAAACAAGCCGTCGCAAGCAGCTGTCCGGATACGCGCAGGATGCGGACATCACTCGCGTCAGTTCCGAGCAAGATAAGACTGGTTCAGCGACGAGACATACTGGTTCGCTGACGAACGAATACTGGTTCGGTGACCTGACCGGTAGCTCCGGAGGTTTCTGAGAGACCGTTGAGACAATCGTGGCTTCCACCAGTTCTCCTTGCCTCAGTGTGGAATGAGGTCGTCCGTCGCTAGCTCGAAGATCAAATCCTTTGTGCTACTGCAAACTCCCAATGCAGAAAGGTGCAGATGAAGGGCTTGTCGCACTTCCACCACATCCGTCTGTGGGCTGGCACGATGCAGGACTCGCCAGCAATTGCAACAGCAGCGAAGCTTGGAAAAGCTTGACAATGATCGACAGTGCCAGACTTATCGTGTCGCACGGCATCTCATGTCGCACAGTGCCTGCAGCAGAGTTTTTTGGGACAAATCGTACCTGGTTTGCTTTACCCGGCCTTGCATACACTACCGAACGCCAGATCTCGCACCTTATCGTCGCTTACAACGCAGGCTGGAGGCTGACACGGTTCTATCTGTGGTGGCGTGTGTTGGCGATGCATATCTATAACCGCAGCATCTACAGTGCCAGCATCAATCTGAAATCGGTCCCTTGCAGCTGATACGCACTCATGCGGTGGTCGAGCGGACATCATCCCACAACGGTGTGAACCTGATCCGTTTGACACTGTTTCCAGTACTGCCATTTCCCGGCTTTGCCGCACTCGGGGCTGTCAGAAGCGGGTCCGCTGGGGTCAAACGCTCGATCACTTCGGGGGACATACCCCCTTGTACTGCATACTCCTGCATGGACGATTTTCCTGGTATCGGGATCCGGAGTAGTCGGTCTCAAGTACCGATATTACCTCGACCAAGAACCCGAATGTCGCTTCATTGCGGGTCTGAATGATGAATTGCATTTGTGAAACTGACAAATCTATCGCAAACCATCGCTGCTTGGCCAGATTTATGCCAGATCACCGTACACAGTAACACCGCAACATTGGACACCCGCCTTGCGGGGAGAGCAGGTACCGTCGGCCGCCTTGCCGGCCTCCATCGAGTCGCACACGCAATCCAGACCTCACTTGAAGTGACAGAATCACATTTGGTCACCAATAGGGATGACACGGCGCACCTCAACCAATTCCTTGTCCACTGACAATCTCCCTGCGTCCAGAGTCTTCGACGACGTGCATGGCTTACAATAATCTCGAGGCGAGTGCGATCTCAAACGCAATGGCGCGGCTCTATTCCTCCTTCCGTCATCCCTTGTGGAAATGGATCATCTACTAAAGGCGGGAATCACATGCGTCTTCCCTGTGCTGCGGTTCGGCTGTGCGGGCTAGATGAGCCTGCCATACACTTGTCTCCACTCTCACCTGCGGAGCGATATGGTTGCAGCTGAGAAGAGTCTTCGGGTATGCAGCTGACACTGCGGGCGCTGATGCACGCAAGGTACCGTTCTCGTATGACTTTGCGATGACTCTGTCATATGGGTATAAGATGGATGCGTTTGCTGGACATCTGACTTGTGTTTGGTGTCTTCTACCACGCTCCCACTCGCTGAGCATCATTCACTGCTGTTACTTGTTCATCTTCCTTCTCTTCGACACCGATCTCCTTCGATCTCCTGTCTCCAAAGCAGCAAGCAATCTCTCGAAAACCATACTCAACATGAAGTCCACGATCTCTCTGGCCTTTGCGGCCGTGCTTGGTGCAGCATCTGCGGGTCCTATCATCGGTAAGTCTTCATTCAGGCCTTGTCTTGGACAGCTCCAGCTAACAAGTCAAAAGCGCAACGTCAGTCCGGTCCAGGAGGCTATGGCCCACCACCCTCGTACGGTCCACCAGCATATGGTCCACCTCCACCTGCCTACGGACCATCTTCCAGGCTCAATGGCACCGGTGGATCTACCGTCACTATCTCAAGCACATCCACTGTGGTGGTCAGCCCAATTGCTCCCACGGCGAGCTCTTCCCTTGGGTCTCCCATCGGTGGATTCAATACGACAGCGTTCCCGATGCCCACCGCCACCACCGTCACGTACACCATCCCGTACACCCCATCAAACTCCAGCCTCGGTTCTCCCATCGGCGCAACGGGCTCTACAGTCTCTATGTTGCCGATCACCACTATCAACCCTGTACCCTATCCATCGGCAAACTCCAGCCTCGGGTCTCCCGTTGGCGCGTCTAGCAGCCCTTCTCTCGGCCTCCCTACTGGATTCACCTTGACAACTTCCATCCCGCTGACGACTGGAGGCAACTTCACTCTCTCACCAGAACAGCCATCTTCGACAAGCGATGTGAACATCACCGTCACTCTTTCTCCTGCATTGCCATCTGCTGGCTTCCCAAGTGGCAGCCCGATCCCATCGGCCAACTACACCATTCCTTACTCCACTGGATCATCGGTCGGTAGCCCGATCACAGCTTCCGCTCCGTCGTCTGGCATGCCCAGCGGCTATCCGATCCCATCGTACAACTACACCATTCCCTACTCCACTGGATCATCGGTCGATAGCCCGATCACAGCGTCCGCTCCATCGTCTGGCATGCCCAGTGGCAACCCGATCCCATCGTACAACTACACCATTCCCTACTCCACTGGATCATCGGTCGATAGCCCGATTACCGCTTCCGCTCCGTCGTCCGTTGCAAGCACTGGTGCTATCCCAACGTATAGCAATGCGACATCTTCTGCGACTCTCACGAGCTTCGTCACCTTCACTCTCTTGCCAACTGGTTCTCCGGCTATTCCAAGCAACAGCACAGCCAGCACGCCCTTTTCACCCATCACCGCTTCTCTCAACGGCACTTCGAGCGGCTTCGCATCTCCGACTGGAATCGGCTCGCCCATCACAGCCTCTGCCAACAGCACATCCCGTTCTCACGGCTTCCCAACTGCGTATCCTTTCCCGATCCTCAGCACTGGCGTCCCGTCATCTCCAAGCGGCTCCCTCGGCTCTCCGATCAGTCCAGGCAACTCGACATCTTCCGCCTCTGTCACCGACTCGCCAACTTTACCCACTGACGCTCCAGGCGGAACCACCACCGTCTTCGTCACTGTGTTCCCAACCTTCAGCAGCGGCGGATACTACCCGATCACCAGTGTCCTCACGCCCAGCTTCAGCACTCAATCCCGCGTGCTCGGATCTGTCACTTCCTCTAATCCAATCACGACCATCACCGTGACCAACATGGAGACCTTCCCAAGCATCCTGCCTGAATCCACGGCTTCCGCATCTGGCTCGGCGATTGGTGACCCGATTGGTGGCTCGATCACTGGTGCTCCGCCAAGCGGGACTGGCATGCCTGTGCCATTCCCGAGCACGGCATACGGTTACCCTGGGTACGGAGCTCCGCCGGCATATGGAGTGTACAACAACTGATCGTCGACTCTGCTTGGGAGCGATGGAAATGATGAAATGCTTTCGGCGTTGGGAGTGCAAAGTTCTGGGTGCTGAGGTCTTGGCTCAATTTCGTTTGTTATCATGCTGTCAAGACAGTCGAGTCATTTTCTAGAGCATGTCCTTAGCCTTCGATGGCCATTGTCAGAGTCAAATACATGAATGTTGCTTTGCAGTCCTGTTCATTTTTTATCGTCAATATAAAAGTCTGGTACTCAATGGAATCCCTCAAATTCTTCACATTGTCACTCCTCCTTCTCTTCCGTCCAAAAACACCACATCAACACGACAACAGCCTTCAACGCCACCGCCGTCCACAACGCACCCGTCATCCCGACCTCACTGTGCGCCCAGAACCCACCAATCACCGCACCAAGCAACAACAAACACGGCGCCAACACTCGTCGATTCCTCTCCGGATTCTCCGTCACTCCCGCAAACAATTTTTCATCACTCGCCAAATCACAGTAAATACTCGTCAACACCACACTTGTCAACGCGTTGAACTTCAACACCCGACTAATCACCGCTTGGCCCGCCGACTGGAACGCCACCAATGCCAGCGGGACACTCACCCAGACGGTAATGGGATCTTTCGGAGTCGTGCTGGGTCCGATGGTGATCATCACGGCGGCGATGGTGACCATGATGAGTTGCAGAGTGTACGACGAGACGACGACCCAGCGTTTTCGCGGCGAGAAGTAGCGGTGATAGCGGGCGAAGAAGAATGATCCGAGGAGGAAGAAGCCGAGAGAGGTCGAAGCGCGGATCCAGCGGTCGCCTTCGTGGGGTGCGACGATGCCGGAGCCGATGTAGACGGTGTTGCCTGTGGGGAGGTGTTAGGGTTAGGGTTGTTGAGGTGGTGTGGTCGATAGATTGGACTCACCCGTCTGCATGCTCGCGAAACTTCCCCATGTCAAGACACTGGAGCTGTCCAGGATGCCCGTGATGATGTAGCAGAACAGCAGGGCGACGTCGCCCCAGGTGTTGCTCACGTTCACATTGAAGTATCGGTGCGTGCGTTTCGCGAAGCTGGGACTTGTGGTTTTCGCCAGCAGACTTGCGCTCTCTTCGTCGGAGGAGAAATTGATTGTGCCATTTTGGCTGCCAGGCACGGTACCGTAGGTGCGAGTGTTGGACGCCATTGTCGGAGGATGAGACGCAGTGAGATCTTTCTTTGATTGTTCTGTATATATGCGGTCGGCAATGGCGGGTGCTGCGGGGAGCCGGCAGATGTGGCAACCCGAGAAGCCGAATTCGGATGTTCAAGACCTCGAGCAAGATGATTATCTTGGCCGATTCTCTACTCGATACAGCGAAAGGCAATGGAAGCTTCGCCACATGTTGCTTCACTGGACCGAACTTATCAAACACTGCTCTCGTGAGATGACATCTCGCCGACGAGCAATTGTAAAGGCAGTCATCCCGTGCTCTCGAGAAGAGCGGCGGAGTGAAAGTGAGTGAGGACAAGCGGAATTTCCGACAAACAAAGGAGGTCAAAAATGCGATCCAACGAAAGCATTGCACTGCCTCGGACATGTGACTTCTTCATCCACTAAGAGCCGAGACAAGACAATTCCCAGATCTCTCCGCGATACAACAAATGAACCCAGGACCTCAATTCCTCCGCCTCAACCTTTGACAAAGAAGCCTCATACCACTTCCGTCCAAAAGCCTCGTGCCACTTCCATCACCTCGAAGACAATGCTCCACCGATACGCGCTGCGATAGCTCTCCGGTGCTGACTTGACGGGCGGAGATTGATCTTCCCTGAACAGGAGTGGACGCGTTAGAGCCAATGTGCGTTCGGCCTGATGGAATCGCAACTGAACCTAACACCCAAGGAGGGTTTCCGCACGGCCGTGGTTGTTCCTGCAGCCGGTGTCCCAGTCCACAACGTGGTTCGGGGGGCAGCAGCAGCCGTGAGCCTTCAAGTGGGATTGAAATCAGTACGACTGTGATATGAACATTCGCAACACAAGATACACTGACCTGTCTGGCACCCGCAGGGAAGTCTTTCCAGTAGCAGCTCGCAGCCTTGCAGATGGATTCGTCGTCGTTGGATTTAGGGTTTAGACAAGTCCGACCCTGGAGGCCCTGGGCGGCCAACGTGTGGGCGGCGAAGGCGATCGCAACGGTGAAAGTTTGGAACAGCATTGTGAATCGATGTGGGGAGTCTGGACTGGTGTCGACTTGACGAATGTATCAGTACATGAGATGAATGTAAAGAGGCGTGCAAGTCCTGTTCCTTGTGAAAGGTGTTGTTGGATCTCGACGAGAACGTGTTTCCCAAGGACCAGAGGGCAATCTGTGTTTGGATGATAGAAGAACAGAACAAAGAGAGGTCAGAGCAGAGCCTTATTATGACCTGCCCGAAAGTCCCCTCTCTTACTCGTTCTTCTCCTGCATGATGTGGGTGCTCCTACTGTTGCAAAGCACTGACATCTACCTACAGGCCTCAATGGGTTCGATCTCCGGCAAACAGGCACTTGTGGCTTGACCTCAACTCGTGTCCGATGTTCACCACTCGGAAGCGCCAGCCAGCCAATGGAAGCTTGCTGTATGTTGCACGTGCAAAGGTGTTGGCGATGACCTGTGCAAGGTACTCCGTACTCATCAATGATTGAGTTCCCAGCGTGAGCACGGATTCCTATATGAGCGAGCAGGGCTGCTGATAGGCAAACCAGGAAGTCGCTGACCCCAGGCAAGTCAGATAGAGCTGGTCAGTGTGGTCACACCCACTGCGCGGACGGACAAATACCATGCGCAGTTTCGTTGATGAGAGGAGTATCGCTGGAAAGGATGGCGACTGTCCACGATTGGAGGTCAAGCCCACGAGCAAGAGCGCAGAAACGAGGTGAGATCTCGGAGGGATGGCGGAGCTCTCTAGTTCTACACCGCCAGGTCGCAGTCACAAGTTTGAAGTCACAGGTTGTGGTCTCGACCGCGTGGCCTCGCCCTCCCTGGACCAAACCATTGAGGTCAGTGCTGCAGACATCGAGACAACGACCGGGTATGAAGCTCAGGGCATGTTGTGACCCTGATGATCCCAGTTGCCGGAATGTGATGCCGCAGGACAGCGAAACAGGCCATTGACATCTCATTCAGGCGAGTTTTGTGAGCCTCTCCCTCGAAATCACACGGAAGAGTTCAGAAATGTCGATGCATCGACTGTGCCGACAGTCAGTTAGCGGAGTCCGGGACAATGCACAGATCAGAGGTGCCCACTGACCACGGTGCTTGCCATCCGAGGTCATGTCGAGGTCTGACGGATTCTCCTCACTGACCTCACATCTCCTGATGTGAACGACAGCGACAGGGCGTGTAATCAAGGCCCTGCTGAGGATTCGATGGTCTCAATTTCCAGCAGTCCATGATACCGCCAACAGATCCCTGCCGATAATTGACGCTTTTGATTTTCGTAATTGACGCTTTTTTTAATGAGCTCACCAAACAACTGCGCAGCAACAGATCAGGCCGCTGATCTCGGATCACCAGGCGAGGTACGCAATCCTCGTTCTCCTCCTTGACATCACACCAGAGTGATTTCCGAATACGGGATCATCACAGGAGCACAAGGTGTGATGAGCAGATCAGAAGCGACCACATTGGTTCGATGAGTCTTTCACCCTGCATGCTCATTGCTGGCCTTTGACATCACCATCAGACCACTGCCAGAGCTACGGCGTTTGAAGCCTTGGCCATCGAGGATAATGCTTGAGCATCCTGGACATCAGCTCCTCTTTCCCTGCAGCCCGGAAGCTCTGGGCCTCAACACACGGAGTGCTCTTTCGCTTCACAACGTGATGTCGATGGTTCTCCAGCGTGGCAGGAGCCTGGAGTGGATAATACGGGCGTCTGGCAATATCGCTGGAAGTTCCTGAAATCCAGCGAACCTGCGCATGGTACTTGTTCGTCCGAGCGCTGGGTGTGACTAGCTCGATCTGACTTTCCTGGGATGAGGGACTTCCTGGTCTGGCCATGAACAGCCCTGCTCGTTCATACAGGAATCTGTGCGTTGGAGACCCGAATCAATAATGACTACCTCGCACATATCTGAAAAAGTTCGAAGCTGCATTGGCTCGAAGATGCGGGTATGATCTATTGCGCCTGGGAACGAACACTTTTTCATGGCTCGGCCGCTGGCGATACCCTCTTTACCTCTACGAGAATCCGGATCAGAAACCTCCGCTGGTGGCGTGAGAGAGTGCGCACTGGGTGAGATCTAATCCTTGGCAATTCTCATGGTTTGATGAAAGGGGTCGAAATCCCAGATGACATGATCAACACGCCACGCCAATGCAAAGACAACGTGACTGCATTAAGGGTCGACATCACTCTGCCATTGTCCGCGATAGTCTCAAGGTCGAGAAACGCAATGCCGGCCACGGATTCTTGCCTGCAGCCATTTTCATTGGCTGTTCCGATCATGTGCGGTCGAAGGACTTGAGATCTACACAGGTATCGGTATTCACTGCGTCTGGGGAGAAAGTAGCTCGAGCTCTCTCCGCGGGAATTGGGTGGATTTCCTTCCTCGGGAACGCGCAGACATGGATACCCTGTCTGGTCGGAATCTTTCATCACAACTAGCGGCTAGGATCCCAGTTCAGGGGACGATCAGGCTCAGAGTTCGCGGGCGAAGTTGAAGCTCAACTCTGGTACTCACTCCGGCTTCAACGAGAGGCCTTCACACGGCCATATACCATGCTTCCAAGTGTCTGCTTCCACGACATTTCGGTCGACTCTACAGGGAGTACATGGAATCTGCTCCGCATAAACTCGAGCGGACTATTCTGGGTTCCCTGAGAGATGGAAAGTCATCCCTTCAAGGGCCCCTACAGAACTGACGACCTCATGAACTCATCCTCACTTTGTACCCAGGCTGTGAGACTCACGGCCCTCTACCAAAGTTCTCCCCAGTAAGCAAATCTCTCGCGGAGGCCGGTCGTCGTCAGGGGTGAGGAGGGGTTTGTCAACGTGTTGGGTGATCTCATCGAGCAAGACATGCGTCCGCCTCGAGGCATAAGACGCCATTCTCGCCCGTCCTCGTCGGATCATCACCACATTCTTTTTCACACACACTCACTCCCATTTGTCAGGTACTCCGCAGACGGCAGCAAGATGCTCTTCTCTACTCTCACTCTCGTTGTGGCCGCTCTGGCTCCCACGATGGTCGTCGGTCAGGCAGGGCCGCACGACAAGGTCTCCGCCAAGGATCACCACAACTACGGCAACCAGAAGGGCACCTGGTACTGGTGGGACACAATTCACATCTGGAAGCCAGTTGTATGTACCGGATTCGCCTCTTTCGCCTCGATATTGTTATCCGCCGCTGACGATCCCAACTCCACAGTACTGCTCGTCCACCGCCGAATGCAAGGCCGATGCCGCGAAGACCAAACTGAACCCGTACAAGAAGTGTCCATTCCCTCCCACCAAGGACCCGAACTACATCGACGTCGATCTTTCGCTTCAATATGGTGGCACCGCCTGTTTGCCCGTGCCCAAGCAGAAGCAGAAGGAGTGCTACTGTGGCGTAGGTTTTCCTCAGCTCACTGGGTCTCCGGCGCCCATGGCCGCAGACCACGAACGACGTGCTCGAACAGCAACGTTATGCTAACGCATGCTATGCAGGTCGGCTTGAGCGGCGATCCCGCTCAGATCAAGCAGTGGACTCTTGCTTACTTCAAGGCCGGCGGACGTGAGTGCTCTCTCCCCACCGGGCGGCGTTTGCACCTGATCTTTGTACTGACCATTGCGATACAGTCAAGGATGTCAATGTCCTCAAGTGCTGTATCTTCGGCAAGCCGGAGGACAAGAACTTCGCGTGGAACTGCACGTTGCAATGCGGCAAGAACAACAAGAAATGCATCCAGGAGGTCGGCGCCGACTCTTGCAAGAAGGGAGACAAGGCATGCATCCAGAAGGTCGGCTCCGCGCCGTTCGCGTTCATTCCGAAGAAGCAGGCGCCTATGTGCCCGAAATGAGCTCGAGGCGACACAGCAAAAGAGTCGCAATGACTCGCTCATGTGCGCGTTTGGTGGGAAGGGAAGAGGGAAGTTGAAGTTGGCATTGCTTTTGATTCTGTTCTGCTGTGATTGTATTTACCAAAATTCAACTTTGAGGTTTGCTTGCAAACTCGATGATGGGTGGAACTTTCATGTCTCTCGTTTCCACTTTCATCACAGAATTGCCATCTGATCGATCGGTGAGACGTTCGCGCTGTCCTCTGCAGAAATGCCACCTGTGTCTGATCTCACCTCTTGCTTTGGTCTTCCCTTGAGTCAGACACACAAGCGCGCTGTCGAGGTATATGACGCCGGTGGAGGTCGTTTCCGCGCGGCTGTCGCACTACAGTCCGTTCACGGCGGAGGTGACAAGAGCACAAGATCGCTGTCTTTTGCTTTGAGCTGTTCGGTCGTCGGCTGTTTGTTGATGCCTTAGGCAGGACATGCTTGGTCATGACTCCATACAGGGCATCCTGTCCCGTCCTTTCTTCCTTCCAAGTCCTCGTCTTGTTGGACCAGGACATGTACCAATCGATCGCGTATTGAGGTGTACGTACACCGTCGGTGGTCTGACCCACACGAGATCGTCGGCCGTCGATGATCAGGCCAGCGCCATTGTGGTTCAGACAGCGACAGGGCCGTGAGATCCAGGGCATCTCCGGAGTTTGGACGATTCCGCTTTTCGATACCGATTAGCAGCGCAGACTTCTGCCCTCGGAAGATATTCGCGGAATGCGATCTCCGTCCTCGCCTGGGTTACCGCGCCAGAGTGATGTGTCGATCAAATGAGCGCAGAGCGCGGATGGGCCGGAAGTGGCCACCTTGCTCTCGATATGGGGGCCTGTTCAAGATTGAGATGTCTCCTCCCGGTGCACCGATCATGCCATTACACCGCCTCGCTCTTTCCGAGCCTCGTTGTGACCATTCGTCATGTCACACGAGAGGATGGCGAGGTCCGTGGATCGCGACAGTCTGCGCTTGTCACTTGAGATATCACTCCTGGTCTTGCTGGCTTCCGCGAACTTCCGCATGCGCGGCCATCCGCCTGGCTGAGTGCTCCGTGGTATGGAGATGCTTGCTCATGGTCAGGGTTAAAGGAGGTCCGATGAGTCTGATCAGCTCGAATGTTCCAGACCACCGTAACAGTGCTTGCTGTCGGAGACTCGATCAATGTCTCTTTCAGGAAGGCATCGACAGATTCGCGAGCTCATATTGACCCGGCAGGGGATCGAGGATTGGACACCAATGCATGCTTCGGGATCTGGGCCTGTGGACTCGCGATGTTGTCCACCGTAACTGATCTGCGGTCGCAACGCCGTCAGCTTTGTGTGCATTCATACTGGCTACGCTTGCCTGCGGCGGAAGTCTTCATTGTCGCCAACAGATAGTAGGTCGGCTGGAAGGTTGGGCGTGGGTAAGAGACCAGTGAGCAGTACTGGACGTCCAGCATCGCCAACGACATCAACAACAACGCAATCATGCCATGAAAGGCCCGTATGAGTGGACCATTCTACGCCCCTCAGCCCTCGTGGATTGAGACTTCCGAGTCGTGACGTCTCTGACAAGGACTACTACAGGTCCTGCCACCGAAGTAAGGATTAGTGGTCAGGCCTTGAACGATATACCGGCATCTCCGAGCCAATGCGGGCCCGACAATCTCTTTATCCCTTTCCGAACGGGACATGGATTGAGTTATCCAAGATTAGCGCCCTTCTTGTGTGCACGACACAAGCTGCACGATTGCCTCGTACTGCGTCATCGACAAGAGCAGCCATGTCCAGGAGCAGATGGTATACGACGGGTGACCGCGATGAAAGATTGGGCGTGATAGGAAACCAGAGGCAATCTAGGACGTATCCTGAAGGCCAGAATTGGCATCCACCTCCTGACTGTAATACCGACGACTTGCAATCCCATCTGGACGAAACGTCGATACCTGCCCGATCCAGGCAACGACATGGTTTCCGGAAGCCAGCGCTAATTCCCGCATGCACGCGACAGCCTGTGTCAGGATCCATTCGCTTCTCTCCCCTGCCGCCGGCCGGCAGGGCTTTGAACTCAGCCTTGTAGGATCTGAACAGCCGCCTCGATGAGCGAATGACATACAGCGGGCGAGCGCATCGGAGTGTTGGGTACGCTTCGGCGTGGTCGGAATGAAGGAGCATTACCAGGCTTCATCTTCGTTACAGGTCCAAGCCCAACAGCAAGAATCAGTGATCATTCATTAGACCTGGTCATCGACCTGTTCGAGCCAACGTCAGCTCGCGAAGTCCTCGATCACCGCCCCAAAATGCCTCCGATTAAGGTCTCAACTGTAAGTATACTATTCCTGCTGCAGGGCATTGTCTAGATTACAGCGTGTAGGCACATCGGAGTGGACACCCCCCAGTCGCTCGCACTGGCCGTCTCTGTTTTTTAGTGCGAATCCCACTAATAACCGGAGAACGATATGGATTCCTTCCGGGGGGGCTTGTATATCATTTTAACCCTAGTGTGGTGCTAAGGGTCTTGAAATCGGCTCCTTCTCACAACCTTACGTTGCTTCTGTATCCTCGATTCTACTAGCTCTTAATGTTTATAACCTTACTGTCGGTATTGTAAGAGCGTGTCGAGCTCGTGTTGTTAATAGTAGGGGTAGTAGTAGAGGTTTAATTGTAAGAGCGTGCAACAACGCGTTGCCGGCATAAATAAGGAAGGTCGGTGTTATAGAAGGTCTGTATTATTTATTTAG
The DNA here is from genome assembly GCA_000223685.2 of Zymoseptoria pseudotritici STIR04_4.3.1. NCBI lineage: Eukaryota > Fungi > Ascomycota > Dothideomycetes > Mycosphaerellales > Mycosphaerellaceae > Zymoseptoria > Zymoseptoria pseudotritici. The sequence continues at coordinate 79,828 of AFIR01000525.1, forward strand.
TATCTCTTTTGTTAGCTTGTTTATTACACTATGCCGTGTACTTATACGGACGACTACTATCGCCACCTACCTACGACAATCTCTAGTAGCGACCTTCGATACGAATACGACTTGTTTAGTAGTAACTAGCCTGCTCGATTCGAAGAAGTTAGCTCCTCGTCCTTATCCTTACCGGCCTTTAATCTACCGCTAACTTAGCTATCCTTCCGCGCATTACTATACTCTCGCCGCCCTCGCACGCCGGTACCGGTGTTAGATAAGTCTTAGCCGTCGTCGTCGTTGCAAGGTAGAAGGATCGTCCGTTAAGCTAGTAAATAATATCTTCCTTAGTTATATACGGCGCACCGGCTTTACAGTTACCCCTTATAACGGTTACTCCACCGCGCATAGTAGATATACTATAAGGCAGTTAAGAGCAAGGGATGCGAATTAGCCGTATCGCACGCTGCTATAGCTACTACCGCCG
>AFIR01000520.1:0-79759 GCA_000223685.2 Zymoseptoria pseudotritici STIR04_4.3.1
AAGGAGGGGGGAGAGGGGATGCGGGTGGGGGCGGGGGTGTTGCAGAGTGCGAACGCACTTGAGTTGAAAGCTGGAAGGACGGAGGAGCAGGCTTGGTGGCGACTGACTTTGTTGTGGTGCGAAGGCGTTGAGAGGAGACATGCTTGAGATCAGCGACTGTCTAAGCGCCGTTCGGAGAGTGATTGGATCTGCGCTTTTCCTGACCTCTCAGTCGAGACGGACCGGAAGATGAAACACTCACCTCCACATACGGCACACAATTGCGCGGCGGCAAGCTCGTTTTGCGAGTAAATGGTGATGTTTCGAAGAAGCGCTGAGGAGCATTGAATTGCGATTCGATCAGCCGCCGACCAGCTGCAACGAACGGAGCTTGGCATCATATCGATATACCACGGCTAATAGTGCTCACTTTGTGACTAATCCATCGAGCAAGAGCCAATAGTCTCATATACCGGCACAACCAACTCATGCTTCGGACGTGAACCACAATCAGGCTGTTCTGTATTCATATTGCATCGGTCGAGCTGACGAGCGGAGGCCGCTTGTAGCTAGACTGCCAAAAATTCTGATTCTGCAGAGCGCAAAAGAAGGCCAGGTACTTCTCTTGCCTGATCTTGGTCCATCCGATATCGTACGCGGTACAGCCCTCGATGTCGTCGTATACCGGCAAGTTTTGTACAGGATCCGAGGCACGCAGTCGACCAGCTCGAGGGTCTGGTTGCCAGCTTCCCCTGATAAGCTTGATGAATCCCTCGCTCTGTGCTCCACCATGGCTGCCATCGAGAATGCTGCGAAGACACCGCTCGTCAATCTGGACGCAGAAATGGTAGCGTGGCGATCCACCCCATCCGCCGGCGTCGGTGCCTTGCTCACGCTCTGGTGCCGCTACTGCCCAGTTGTTGAAATGGCTTCGCACGACAGCCGCAGAAGCTCCATCGAAGAGGTCGCGGTTTTCGAGAACAGTGAAAGGATTGCTGTCAAGAATGTCCAGCCCGCCCAAGAACTCCAAATCGAACTCCAACTCACTTCGGAAAGTACGCAGACATTCGGCCCAGTCGCTATCACTGGCGTAGGTCGATCGATAGATCACGAAACCTGCATGTGCCGGTATGTTAGCAAGCGCTGACTGACGAACTTTCTGAATGCAGCATATCGGATTGTTCGTCGGCAATGCTGTCTGCGGTATCTTCGGACAACTTACCCCAGATCTTATGGCCATACTTTGCAAGCATGCGATCGATTTCGTCCGCATCGCTGGAGTGCGTGGAGATCCGTGGGTTGCGCGGAGAGGGCGAGGTCCGCGGCCGGATAGAGAAACCGTAATGTGGTGGTCCCGCCTGATTCGGGTCCGCCATCCTGAGTCGTCTGTCCTGAAGCAAATGTCGAGGAGAGCGGTGCACTGGAACAAGCAGCACCTCAAGAGCATGTATACCCAAGGTAATTGATGCTAAAATTAGCGAGGGTCGGTCCTCGCACGTCCGCACGATCCACCGTGAGTCTCTTCGCATCGAAGACGTCTTCACTGCAAATCCACGGCGTGGCTCATGTACAACGAGCGCTTCCACTGGACTTCGCCCCTCCTTTCCTTCTCTAAGCGCCGGAAAGGAACCTTGAAGTATGGTACCTCTGACTGTGCCGCCCGTGCCGCACAGTTTCGCCAAATCATCTCAACTCTTCTGCGAAAGGCAAGCTCAGCATCATTCCTTGCGAACTCTTCTGCGAAAGTCAAGCTCAGCATCATTCCTTGCGAACACTATCGTATTTTGCTTTCAATATTCCACTATCGCCGTCTCCTTACCAACTGGTCCAGCACCCTCACGCTTCAAGATGGTCATTCGAGGAACCGACGAGGCATGGTCGCCCGTAGACGTGACTCCCTCTTCACCTTCCACGGCAATCATGACGCCTTCGTCTCCCGCCAGTACGCCCTCTTCAGCAGACACGATAGAGAGAGCCGACAACAGACGACGACCCGCCGACGGCATCGACTGTTGGAACGAATACTCTACCAAACACACCACCCTCGCCCAAGACATCGACTGCGGAATGCTTCGAAACGGACACTGTCTCTGGGGTGCGTGAACCAACCCCCGCAGCGGCGGTGCGAGCAGAGGCACTGATCAGATCCGTTATTGTAGGCTTTGTAATCTATCGAACGACTTACACCAGCAATCTCGACTGGAACAAATGTCTCCACCGCCTCCGCCACCAGCACGCCGAAACTCTCGCTTTCGACCACGCCGCGGACTTGCTGGACTCGAACCCCTTTACCGTCTTCGACGATGCGACTCGTTTCGAAAACGCCACTGCGGCGGATATACGCCGGCATTTCAACGAGTGGTGCAATACGGCACCGATGTTTGAACAAGGCACCCCACCCCACCGCAGCGGCGTGGGCGCCATCCGTCGCGATAGATACGGCTCGCCTCGCTATCGCCTTTGTATCTCCATTGACGAGGGAGCGATGCGCAGCATCATCAACGACGACTCAGACTCTTGGTTGGACAGTAAGGGATACGTGAACCTCATCCGCGGGGCGTGGAGACCCCAGCCAGAAGAGGAGTTGCAGGAAGAAGCGCGACTCTGCGGAAGGTCGAGTCCGAAAAGGTGGGATGCAGTGGAGGGTGTGACGCAGGAGGATGTCGGATGGTGTAGGATCAGTTATGCGGAGGTGGTGATGTGGTATCATTTGTTTGGACGAATGCATGAGGGGGATTTGTGGGGGAGGAGTTTTCGGAGGTGGCCGGAGGTGGTGAGGTGTTGGTAAGGGAGAGTATACTGTTGTAGTCGTTTGAGAGATTGATTGCTTTCGTTTCGATTCAAGAGATGGAGCAGCCGCGAGTGGGCGGCAGACTGATGTGTTCATGTTTTTGAACAGCCCAAAATAGCCTGCAAGTCATAGCGAACCTGCAGCCGCCAGGATCTGGCGCTTGGTCGAGCAGGAATTGCGCATGAGCGGCAAGTCACCAGGTCCGGATGACCGAGGCAGTGTTGCACCAGGTATCATGTGTATTACAACCGTACCGCTCGCCGAGTATTTCGTCGATTTCTCCGTCGATCTCAACACTTCCAGCCTATTCGGGATCGTCGATTTTGGTAGAAGCAGCCTTAGAAGGGTCTCGACACAGCTTTGGTGGGCGCGTAATGATGGAGAGTGTCGGGAAGCTGAAGATCAAAAGGCTTTCTTTGGGCTTTCTGTGAAAAGATCGATGACTTGTCTTAAGGCCAGATCGATCGTCGATCGTAATTATCAGCGTCGTATGGTCCGAAAGTCACAGCATTCAATGGCGAGCTGAACGCATTGACCATGAGACGCTCTGCTCTGACCCGTACGTCGGACCCATAAGGACTACTGTCGAGGTCCTGTGCTATCATGAGCAAAGCGTCGACGGCAGTGAGACCCATCTTAATGTTCATGGCCTCTCCTTTCTCAACCTGGCCCGACTCCGACTCTGGCGTTGCCTCGTCGCTTGGTATCCCGTATCCTGGAAGCAGAAACCCCTGTCCGACGACGTCGAAAGTGCTGGTTGAATTCTTTCGGACAACAAGGAGCAGATTATTCTGAACGTAAGTGATGGGGTATTGGCTGAATAATTGCACGATAACATCGCCGGCTTTGGCGCCGGAACACAGAAATCCCGCCAGTCCCGAAGCAACCTCGAGCGTTTCGAAGGCCATTCCATCAAGTGCTTTCAGTAGTCTGAGAGCAATAGGTTGTGCTTCGGCAAAGTCCGCATATCCTACGACCCCAAATATTATCCCAATGTGCGCGGTGAGCACTCCCGAAGGTCCAACACCAACGCGCGCAGACATTGCGTGTCCTTTCAGATGTACGAACTCGTCATCTAAGCGCTGCGATGCCTGTTGAAGAGCCAATATTTCCGAGTCAGAGCAGGACAGACAGAGATGTCGCGGAATCCAAGGAAGAAAATGACAGGACTCGAGATGACGGATTGCTTCGAGTGCGACCTGGACCTTCGACATGGCATAATCTGGTACCATGGCCTTACGGCGCTGCGGCCACGCGACTAGCGATAAAATCGCGAACACTTTGTCGCGAGGGTCACTGCATCGAGTTCCGAATGTATCTATCAATGCCTGGTCAAGGGTCACAGAGGCAATTTGAGCCTTGCTGAGTTTTGCGACGTAACCGGTGTGAGGCACTGAGTAGCGATGTGGGTAGCCCCAAAGAATTGGTGGCTTCCACGTGTCCTTGCAACCCACGAGCTTCGTAATTAGGTGGAAAGCTGTCCAACTCAAGTTGTTGCTTCCACAAAAGATTCGCACCCGGCCAGCAGCGGCAGCTATCTCCTGGACGATCCACAGTCTCGTCCAGTAGTCCCGCACGGCGAACCGTTCCAGAGCTCGCCGAAGAATGTCAAGAGCATCGTCGCTCCACTCGTCAACGAGCCCGCGCAGCCAATCATTCCACTGCTCATCGCTCGGGGAAGTGTCTGCCACGTAATCGGCTCGTAACCTGGCCAAAGTAGGCGGGTACTCCATTCTCATAAAACGGTCAACAACCTCCAGAATGATTTCACTCCCATTCTCATGCGGTCCAATACAAGCCAGGACCCAATCGGCCTTGACATAAATGTTTTTCATCATCGCAACCTGATGAGACTTCTCCCTGTCCACGTTCTGGTCGATACAGATGGAATCCAGCCATATGTACGTCTCCGGATAGTGCATTCGTGCCTGCATCAAAGCATAATGACAGTTGTGTCGGACCGAGTGAGCCAGGCCGTTAATGAAGATAATACGTCTGACATCCACGCCCCAGGTATATGAGATGGCGTGGTACTCCGGTACATTTGCAAAGTCCCACGTCGTGAGCTCGAGCTCGATGTTGTCGCCTTGTCGTCCGGGTTTGAGCCTGATCAGCCGGATTTGCGTTTCCGAATCGCGGAGTGGTTCATGCTTGAAGAGTCCGATCTGTGGAGTATGCGTATCCTCGCTGTCCGGCTGAACAGGCACGATCGCGTCCGCGTCCATAGTCGTTCGTGGTGCTCGGATCGCACGAGATCAATTCCACGGGACGGCTGGGAATGTTTGTAGCCGTTCATGGTGGGAAACCGCAGGAAACCATCTCCATGGCAGGACTGAAGAGTCTCACACATCCAGGCGGCGAGCAACTTCACAATCAGGCTGTGCAAGCCGCCAACTTTCGTTTCGAGCCGCCCAGCCCAATCGTGTGAGCCGCGACTTCAAGCGAGTGCTCTGTGTAACGAGAGACGTATCCCATGATGACGGTGTAACTTCGTGGCTCGTGGGCGCAGTAGGGGCTTTGAAGAGTGACAAAGGGACGCTGTTGCAAGAGAGATGTACGCCAGACATAGAATGGGGTATGGATGTAAGCGACTCTCTGGCAAGTAGGAGTTGTGCGAAGGAGCTTGGATTGCCCGCCGGGAATCTCCACCTGGCCGGAAAGTTCTGCATGACTAAGCGCTTCCAGCCTCCCGTCAGTATCGACTCGGCATCAACAATTGCTCCCACAACCGAACGACGCTCAAACCCATCAAGCAAATCCCCACAGCTCATGCCAACACTTTGACTACCACCAGCACGACCAGCACTAATACGCCCTCTCCCTTAATAAGCCCTTACCACCTCCGGCTCCCCTTTCGCCCTCCTCTCCCACCACTCCCCCTTTAGTCCGGTGGTGGCTTGGGATTCATCCCTCATGTCTGCTGAGCACGGAGTGCCGACGGAAGACGTTAGCGTCATGATCACCGTGGAAAGTATCCATGCAGCTAACGAGGGAATCATATCCTCTTCCTCCTCCTCCTCCCCCTCCTACCAATTTCGAAACGTAAGTGTACGAATCAACTTTTGAGCAGAAAGCAGTAGCGCAGCCCAAAAACCAAAGACGAGAACACTCATCGCAACAAAATCCGCTCAACTTGAACCTCCCTGGTCCTCCCAGAAGAAGACTTGACATAATCCGAACAATACAAAGCGACACAGGCGCCGCAGTCGTAGGTCCCTCAAGCTTTCTTTCTGACACTTATACAAGACCAACAATAAAGCCCACCCGAAGCGCTTCGTCGTTAAAGCAGCACTGTGGCTAGTACAATGGCACTACCTTAGACACGTGGTTTCAACGACTCCGACCAGCTTTGCACCCACTCCACTTCTCCCATCATTCAAAAGCGGATTTGCCCTCTGGGATGACGTTCCGTTGATCAGGCAGGTGGCTTAGAATGTGCGGACGATGTGAGTTGTGGAAGCTTCATGGCTGTGTCCGTGCCGCAAGAGAGAGGAAGAGGCACAGCATGCTTCGCCTTTGACTCTGAACTTTGAGCTCGAGGATCCATAAGGTACGGCGCTTGACGAAAACATCAAGACGCTCTCGAAGCGCCGGTCAGCACGTACGGTAAGGTGCCGGAGTTGGAATCAGACAATCATGAAGACTGTTCTCATTGGGTATACATCTCAGCTAATCTTCCATCTCGAAAAGCCTCGGCAGCCTCATCAGCAGAAGACATACGTATCTATCCTCACCATACACAACTCTTGTCATCCTTTCATGCATATTCTCATCAAACATGCCCATCTCATCTCGCTGTTTCTGTTCTTCCACATACCCTTGCGTTGGTAACATGCCCACTTTCATCTGCCATGTCATCTCGCACATATCCCATTCCTGTCCCATGTATGCGCCTCTTGAAGAAAACAGAACCCAGACCGAAGAAGAGAAAAGCGAAAGACAAACCCCGAACACCATACACCCATCCCATGCCTCACCATCATCACCACCCATCCCATTGTTGTTGTCGAAGTCCAACTCTTCTTCAAGTCTTCTTCAACCAACACACACCCCACCCGAGAACGCGGTAAACCACGATAATGGCGAGCATAATCCCAATCCACTGCCCCTGCAGATCCACCGCATATCCATACTCCTTCAACACAGCCTTGCCCTGAATCTTGCACTGATCCTGCAACACCGAAGCATACATGCACTGACACCCACCCGCATCACCCACACTCCCCGCACAATCAAAGTCCTTGTACCGAAACTCATTGACCATCATGCCCTGGAAGACATACGCCTGGTAGTCGATGTAGTGGAACACGTACCGCCAGAAGACGTTCAGCACGGGCAGGGAGACCAGGAATCCGCCGACCGACATCCACAAGCCGTTGATGAAGGCGATGAGAGCCAGTGCGACGACGAAGATGGGGAAGATGGAGGAGATGAGGACGACGAGCGCTTCGGCGGCGAGGAGGTCGAGGAAGAGCCACATGACCCAGGTGAAGAAGGCGGCGCCGGTGGGGCGGAGGCCGATGAGCCAGTAGGAGACAATGGAGAAGAGGAGGGAGATGAGGACTGTGAGGAGCGGCTTGTTAGTGAAGTTGTGGATGGAGGGAAGGGTGGGTGGGCTTACAGAGGTAGGGGAGGCCGATGAGGAAGTTGGACAGGATGAAGGCGGTGGGACCGTAGATGCCGTTGGCGCGCTCTTTGACGTAGATGGAGCGGTCTTCGAGGAAGGCGGGGACGTAGGCGACGGCCATGAAGGACATGAAGGCTGAGCCGAAGAACTGTGATGGATGGGTTAGCATGCAATCGTTCCGAGGGCAGGACAGATACTCACGATGGCATTGACGAATGGCTGAATCTCGCTCTGGTCCGAACCCAGTCTCAACCACACCGTACCCATCATGACCGCCAGACCGAGGTACATGGCAACTCGAATCCAGTATGCGACGATGTCTCTGTAGCTCTTGATGAAGGAACGGTGAAGGAGTGTCATCACCTGCGGCACGAGACCGGGATGCTGATCCGAGGCATCACAGACCAATGGCCGACCGCGGAGTTCGCGCATGTCATACTCGACCTGTTGGTTGTGTTCGGAGTGCAGCCAGCCTTCGAAGATGCTGTCGAGACGAGCTTGGTCTTCCTTGGTGGCAGCTGAGAAGTCGACGTTGGTCAGGTCGAGAATGTGTTCGGCTGGGTTGACGTGGCCGGTGATTGGCATGCCGATGTTGTCGAGGTGAAGATCGAGATCTTGGATGGTGCCATTGTAGCACGTCTTGCCTTGAGAGAGGAGAATGATGCGGTTGAAGAGCTCGAAGGTTTTGGTGGAGGGTTGATGGATGCTGGCGATGACGATCAACTGGGAGGAATGTCAGTGAAGTGAAGTGAAAAATTCGTCGGAAATGAGAAACTCACCCCAGTCTCGCGAGCAATGTTGCGGATGAAGGACATGACTTCAAAACTTGCAGTGGAGTCCAAGCCGCTGGTCGGCTCATCGAGATACAAGATCTTCGGTCCGGTGACGAGCTGTGTTGCGACGCTGACTCTGCGCTTCTGACCGCCGGAGATGCCCTTCTGGACGGGAGTGCCGATCAGAGTCTTCTTCTGCTTGGACAATCCGAATGAGTCGATCAACTTGCGGGCTCTCTCACGAGCTTCGGTCTTGGTGACAGTGCTGGGAAGTGCCAGTCTGGCGGCGAATCTCAAAGTCTCCTCAACGGTGAGCGAACCAATGAGGGTGTCTTCCTGCTCGACGAAAGAGCTGAGAGAGCGGTGAGTGGCAATTGGCGCCTCGTGACCGTTGATGAGCACCTTGCCGGTGACACCAGTCTTTTGCCGCTGAGCGAGGGAGTTGAGCAGAGTGGTCTTGCCGGAACCGGATGGACCCATCAGAGCGATCATCTCACCCGGGCGAGCGATGCCGGAAACGCGGTGAAGAATGTCGCGGTGGTGACCCGTGGTGCGATCCTTGACGGTGACGGTGAGGTCGGTCCATGCCAAGCTCGTGACATTGCTGTCCTGAGAAGCGGTAGATGAGTTTGGCTGGTATTGTTTTTCGACGTCGACAATCGCGGCGCTGCCTTCGGAAAAGCCCTTTTGCTGAGGCATGATGAGGAGTTCGACGTCGGAGTGTGGTCTGTCTTGACGAGTGGAGTGGAATGTCATATGGACAGGGGTGGTGGAAGTGTGTGTAGCGAGGGTGGAGAGAATGCGAGGTTTTATCTGGGTCAGTCACTGCATGTCTTGGTAAGGCGGCAAGAAGTGGTGGCAGGTGACGACCTCCGTTTGGTAGGCAATCAGGTGATGTGCGGGCAGCAAGCACCGAGGAGTTGAAGTCGGCGATCTCGTTTTTTTGGTTGTGCGGTTGGGTGAAGCGACGGATAGTGGCAGCGACTACGGGCAAGTGCAGTAGCAGTAGCAGTAGCGATGGTGACGGACCGACGGTGGAGATGTGCAGAAGCGAGAGTGCGTGAGGAGGATGATGTGGTTGATGTTCGGAAGTGACTGGAAGATGGTGCTAGCAGTTGTTGATCATCGTCTTCAATCAGCTTCGCCGTCTTCTTCTTGCTTCGGGGACTGATTGCTGCGTTTGATCGCCGAGTGAAGAGCGAAGTGGGGTCGGTTTGGAAAAATCCTGCTGCGTTTGGCATCTTCACGGCGGGGAACGAAGTACTCGCCATATATCTCGATGAACCCGGTCATAGCCACGGGCTGGAGTTGGATGTTTCAAGTCATCGTCACGACCACACTGTCAGGTTACACTTCCACGGGCGCAAGCGCTGTGAGACATAACGAGAGTGCCATGTTGTACCGCGTTCATCGTACCTACATCTGCGGTATCAAGACGTTGCTGCGCTATCGATCTCAAGAGGTCGAGACTGCAATGGACTGCGGAACGGGCTTTTCTTCATCGGCGACTGGCAAGGAGGACGGAGGCGAAAAGAAGGAGGAAGAGCCCGAAGCGCGTGAGGTCGGGGCGATTCTAAACCCCTAGTCGCACCTTAATTCCTCGCTTACACACCTCATGCCGCTGTGGGGCCAATCCACTTCTTCTCCTCCAACAAGATCTCTTCTCCCACTTCAACTCCCCTGAGACACCTGCAGAGCCAAGCCATTCGTGTGTTGTGCTCGTGCACACGGAAGTCTTCCCCTCTCGCGCTTGATGGGGATTCAAGCCAGGATGCTGTTCAACAAAATACGCAAGATCCCGCTCACGATACGAGTCGGAAACGTGTGCTCACGCTCTTGGTCAGTATATATACCTCTACCAACAAGCTGAATCCGAGAGGCACAGCATCAAGGCTCCGGACGGAAGCCACGGCCGCAGCAGCATCATGGTCATCGTACCATGACACAGGTCTCTGGAAACGCTGTGCCACGAGAAATCTTCATCACTACCGGCATCTGGCAGAATGTCCTGCAGGCGTGCGGCGGGATGGCTGACTTTTGACATCCAGCCACTGCCCTGCGTATCTGACTCCGAAAATCACGTCAAACTGGGACAGCCTTCGTGGAAACCTCAACGAATCGACTATGGAGTCTGGAGTGCTCTGAAGTCAGCCACAGAGCGATGAGACCGGCAGCTTTTCCACCGCCCCGTCCCACGCGGAGGCAGTGCCGCTCTCCTGCCATGATGGCGCAATCTGAAGCACGAACGCACGCCACGGCACGACGAGTGGAGTGTTTCCGCTACAACTTTCAGCATCCTCCTCATACTCTTCGCTGAGTGTCCCACTTCACCATTGGCCAGGATTATACACTTTGCCACCACGACCTTGAAAGCGTGCGCCGGGGAACCAGATCTGACTTGAAACCTGGAGCACTACGATCATGCATTGGGTGAAAATGGTCTGTGCGAATGCCAGACCTACTGCGTACGAAGCACCACATTCGGTCGCAAAATCGCCGCCTTGGTCTGAGGTCTTCCAGATTCTGTCGTGCCTGGGCCACGAAGGCGACGAACACTTCAAGCGAGCAAGACCGAAGTTTGGAGGCCTGACGGGCAGAGAAGGCAAATTCTGGTCAATACTGCCCAAGCCACAGCATCCAAGCAGACTTTGAAGCACTTCACCATGCCTGCACGATCGATCCGTCTGCACCTCACCGGTCGGAAGCTCCAATCACCCGGTCTTGCTTCTGTGCTGTTATTCTGTACACACCGGTACCGAGAGGTCATTGTTACACATGATGTCGGCCAAGTGGAGCAGAGTTGGCCTTGGGCTGTTCCGAGAATGCGGCTTTCCAGCAGCAGCACGTTGCTCGTCTTGCTGGCCACGCCTGATGAGGTCCTCCTACAGCATTTGATCTACCAGATCCAGGCTTCGATGACGGCTCCCATTTCGGCGACGCTCACTCCCGCTCTTCACTTTCCAGACGTTGCACAACTCCTCTTGACGGTCGACGCTCAAGCTGGCAGAAACCAGTGAGTCGATGCACCTTTCCGTCTTCGCATCTCTCACCTCTACACCCGCATCTCTGCCTACCCGAGCGTGCACTTTCATCCTCTCATTTTCTTCCCCGCTCATTATCCATCGCTTCATATATGCCGCTCTCATTTGCCGGCTTCTTCTCCATACCGCTTCCAGCTTTCGACGCAAGTTTGCTCCACTCCATGCGAAGGTCGGGCATTCAGCTCGTCCTTGGCTGTATGCGGTTGAGAGCTTGGCGGCCTCGTATGAAGCTCTGGGAAGCGTACTTATACTTGACTGAAAGACGTCTCTCGGTTTCGAAGTTTAGCTCGCTTTTAAGCCACTTTCCCATCTTTACACACAACACACACCTTCTCTCTCTCTATATATATATATGATATATGATATATGATATATACACACATGGCGACCATGAGCGCCGCACTTGTCTCACGCCTGTCGTGGTCAAGACCTGCTCGAGTTCTCGCCAACTCGACCCGTCATACCAGTATGACCCGCAGAGTGGCCGTCCTCGAGAACTGAAGATGCGGCTGAAGACATCACCGAGCGCAACGTGTTTCGGCCATGGCGATCAATCGATCAACAATGTCAGCACCCATGACTCCTCTACGGCGACCACATCCAACGAATTGGCCAGCTTCGCATTCGATCCCAGCGTCGCATTCGCTTCCAACGATCCCAGCTTCGCATTCGATCCTACCCTCTTCTCCGATGCCGCATTCAATGCCGTAGTTTTTCCCCAAACAATCGTCGTGTCCTTTCCACGATGGGAAGGGAAAAGGAGAGTTTTCGGCACCGCACGCTCGGCGAAGCGATGGCGCCACGGCAGTCGAAGAACACGCTGGAGGCAGGCAAGCTCAAGAACGAGGGTCAACGTCGATGCCATCATCTCGCAGCAGGGAGGAGCAGCCGAATCCCCCTCAACAGCCCCCACCGCAGCCGAATCCTCCTCAACAGCCCCCACCGCCATCAAACCTTCGCCGTGAGGAGTCTCCCGAGACCGACTGCGACATCTGTCAAGAGCAGGTCTCTCTCTGTTGTTTGCAACTATTGCTCAAGGTCCTGTGCTGGTTGTAGTCGTGGATCTGGGGCGCGATCTGTAAGATATGGTCGTGGATCTGGGGCAAGATTGGGAGGCGGCGTTGTGGATCTGGGGCAAGATTCAGAAGGAGGCATTGGTTAAATGGACGCAATGCATCAAGTCTTGTTAGAAGTTTTGGAAGAAGACTTGGAAGGACGGTCGGGAGACATTTCGGAAAATGGGCGCGGTGAAAGAGCGCGCTGCAGAAAAAGGGCGCGGTGAAAGAGCGCGCTGCACCTACGGAACAAGTCAAACCTCCGGTCGTGAAGGAGGAGAAGAAGACCAGGAAATCCTCTCAGAAAGTGCCACTGCCAGCACCGAAAACTCCGCAGTCTCCACTTCGCGACACGCCGCTGCAAGATCACAAATCCGATTCGCACGTGCCGCCCACCCGTCAGCAGCAACTGGTGGCTTACTCCACCTCCTCCTCCTCCTGCGGCTCTTCTAAGGCCTCCTCCCTGACAACTACATGGAACGACACCGATACGCCTCCTTTGTAGAGCCGATGCTGACTCTCGGAGAAGGACTGGAAAAGTCGGCCGTTGCGCATAAGTCGGAGACAATGACGACACCCTTGATTGCAGTTTTGAACGTGCTCCAGGACGATTTGTCGTTCGAAATGGATGTGACGGACAAGCTCAAGACTCGTTCTTTGGATCATTGGACCTTGAACCCGGAGACGGGAAGCATTGCGACGCATCGAGAGAAGACCTACACGTTTATCGGCGCAAGGGCGCAACGAGGCAAGGCCGAGACTTTTTAGGCCGAGACCTTTTGCCTCGTTGCGCCGATGAACGTGTGGGTCTTCTCTCGATACGTCGCAATGCTTCCGGTCTCAGGGTTCAAGGTCCGGTGATCTAAAGAACGAGTCTGGAGCTTGTTCGCTGTTCCGGGATGGAGCTGGAGCCGATGACCACCGGCTTCCGCGCACAGCTACTCCAAAAGAGTGGTCACGAACCTGCTTGTGGTAGTGTGCCAGAGCCTTGACGGGTCTCCTGTTCTTTGAGGCCTACTACTCCTCAACGGCGGGTGGCCAACCCGATTCAAACAATAATATGACAGCTCTGGGTGATGGCCGTGAGGCAATAGAGCAGACAACGTTCGCCAGCACCCGAAAGCACAGTTGCACAACACTCTGCAGCTATCTGTCATCTCGATGTCCTCTCATGCTGTCCCTATGCAGAAGTTCGAGGATCCTCCGGACGAACGATCACACCTATACTACCGCTACGATGGACGGACCTTGTCGCCAAGCCACCTGGCCCGACGAGCTTACTATATTCATGCTCATCGAGTCACATTGCGAAATGCAATTTACACTCACCGGCAAGGTCTCTCCGTCTGCCACTTCATCCGGCCTCGCCACCGAGACTTCCGGGCGGTCATTCCGACAAGGATCAAGACATCTTCGGCCAGCCAGCTGCCCTCACCAACAACTCCTTCGATCATTTCGATGGCATGTCCCAGGACGGCCCTGGACCTCGCTACGGCTGTGGACAGGATCGCATGCACATCATCGGCGAATGACAGGATGGTAAAAGCAACAGCTCTGGGGCATATGGCCTCCAGAAGGCGGAGGTCAAGTTCTGCGAGCACTGTTAGGTGGGTATGCACGTCAGCCTGCTGTCCGACCACATCCTCATCTAATGCAAGGCCGGCATGCATGTGCAGTACATGCTCCAGAAGATGTGAGTGTGGTGGTACCAGCTGTTGAGCTTTCTTCTTATCGCAACTGGCCGGACAAATCTCCCATCGTCAAGGACCCGTCGTCCTGTTCCGCGGAGATCCCAACCAGTACTGTACCCACCAGCACCATACCGAACAGCAATATATCAATCAGCACCATACCAGCGAGCTCTGACGCCGTCAAGCTGTTGGCAGCTAGCTCCATCGAAATGCTCCGGCACACTGCGTCCATGAAGGAAGGCTGGACTATCCGCCGACTCAAGCCTCCCATTGCGAGCTCCATAGACTCACCGGACAGACATTCAACAAACAATCGTGGGTCTCCACTTCTTCGTTCATTATCCCACACGCTTCACAAAGTCCAAGCAAGGCAGTGAATGAAAACTGTGTTCTGAACGATATCTACTCCATGCAGTCGCATACACATACGCAATACAACGATGGGATCAAGAGCAAACACTGCAAACACATCACGTTCGACAAAGTCAAAAGACGAGTGAGACGACATCGACACAAGATGAAAACGGAGAGACATGAATCATTACGACAGTAACCGAGCAAGTCCTTCTTGTCATCAAGCGTCCGACCAGTATCCGCGGCCTTGACCTAGCCTTGCACCAAACACCAATGGAGAAAAAAGCATCGACCTCGTGAGTTTGTCGTTGTCGACAGCCTGCGGGAAAGCAGAGTCAAGCAGTCAGACTTCGGGCCGTTCGGAAAGAAATGGAATCTGTGCCGCGCAGAGTGAGCAGACATCTCTTTCACAAGCCGAGACACCTTGCCGGACATCAACACTCACCCATGGGTCATACAAACTCGTGGTCTGTCGATGGCGCACAAGACCATTGCTCTAGCAACCCGTACAGCTGCCGGAGCAGTAGCTGCACCAGGGCGCATCGGAGCATGGCGCGCCTGCAGCGCAGAGGTCGGTCTTTCTTCTGCGAGCTTCGGGGTCGGCGACGGCGGCGCCGAGGACCACGGTGGAGATCGCCGCGATGGCGAGCAGCTGGGTGAAGATGGAGAACTGCATGTTGGCCGGTTGTTGGTGTTGTTTTGTTGGCTTTTGGTTGATGCCGACGGTGATTGGGTGTTGATGTCTTGGGAAGTGGAAGACCTTGAGGACGAAGGTTGAGGAAAGAAAGAGGATTTTTCTTCGGGTGAGACGGAGCTATATATGCCATTCGCTATGAGAGAGCGGAACGGAGATGGAGGACCGGGCATTCGGGTGTGGGACACAATGACTTCAACCGCAGCACCACTGGATCCTGGTCTCATGCTCCTTAGCTTGCCAGTTCAGCGTGTGAACGTATCGGAGTATACGCCTTGCGGCCTATCTACAGGCGCAAGGGTCAATGTCTGGAGCTGTATTGGCCGACTCCCCTGCGATCCGGCCATGAACCCCAAGGCAAGGTTTGAAAGGTGCCTACGTATCTACGTATCTTTACGGTATACAGCGTGTGTACACATCAAAGTAGACACCCCTTGTCGCCTACTGCGGGGTATTTCTAGGGGCGGATTGGCCTCATCCTCCTCTATCACGGCGTACCCTAGACTTGCCCCATGGCACCTACGATAAGATGTCCACTCCGACTCCCCTGTGATCCGGCCATGAACCCAAGACACGTTGGAATGGACACCCTGTTGTCGCTCACTGCGGGGTATCCCTAGGGGCGGATTGGTCTGATCCTCCTCCACGACGGCGACCACCCTAGACTTACCCCATGGAGGTCACGATAAGATGTCCAATTCGACTCTCACTCCGATGTGCGAAGGTATTCCAAGCGGTCGTGTGACTGTCGAGCGACCAGGCATGCGTGGCATCTGCCGGCATACAACCTGCATCTTGCATATAGAAAGAGTTCGTCGTTCCCAATGTATACATCACAAGACTACGGTAACATGAGTCTTATCTCCACGTGGATCGACGCTCGAAGTGTGTTCTAGTGTGTACGAGGGTGCATCATTGGACTACAGCGGGTTTTATCTTCCCCTCGATCGACGTTCGAACTCTCGATACCCAGACCACAGACTAACTAACATGGGTCTATACGACAACCAGGTTCGCACATCGGACGGATCACCACTGGTGGGCGTCACTGGGGCATGTTCAAGCTGCCTCCTCTTTATTGTTCTCCGAGGTAGACCCGTAAAGTCCAAAACCCAATGGTGTTGTTACGGTTGCCTCACAACATGCCTTCCTGTCTATGCATACCTGCCGTCCTTTGCCTGCTGGAGCTAGCATAAATATGAACTCTACAGGCTACACCGGAGCTGGTTTGGCCGACATTCTACCACCACTAAACACAAGGACAACACCAGCGGACTCGAAACGGAGACAGTGTTCAGGATCGGATTGGCGACCTGCCTGGTATGAACAGGCTATGAAGCTATGGATATGGAGTTAGCGGTGATGCATTCACTATACGAACCTGCTGCGGACGGCCGACAAGGTATATCTACCCCGCTTAAGCACATTTCGGCAATTGATTAAGAGATCGCATTGGCGCGAAAATGCCAGTGCCATGCCCAAGGGGCTATGCACTACTCCTTGCTGTTGGGTCAGGTGCTGTAATGGAACGAGAACCAGGCACGAAAAGCGTAGAGAGGCTCTCTTCACCGGCGCTTTCAACAACAAGAGCAGCGGCAATGACTGAGACATGGACATGGTTAAGGACGGCTTTCATCAAGGGATCCCTGAAGGTGACATCGTGGCTGACAGGCAATAGCAACTGGAAGACCTCAAAGCTTCGATCCGCATCCCACACACACGCTGTCTGGCACGCTCAAGAATACGTGCAACTTCATAGACCATGTCGTCGCTAAGATTCGATAAGACACTTTTGGTGACGATTGGTCCGAAAGGCTCTGTAGGAGTCGAGACCCCTCTCGATCGCAGCCTCCGGCATCTGCAATGATACATCGGTCCAAAGATGCCAGCAGTTGCTTCTCATGACACGAACCTTGTGCAAAATTCCAGCGATCATGCAGTCAAGCCCAAGGACAGGGACTCATTCCTTCGCATCGAGCTCGTTCGACCCTCTTTCACTTGTCCCGTCGTCTTTTGGGATCCTGCACATACACGTGTTGAACCATACCTTATCCGAGAAAACTTTGCGCCACAATACCGAGGGACTCACTGTCCACGCTCTTCCTTACCCAAATATCCAAGAACCGGATCCTCTTCCCCTCTTGCGGCATGATCGTCTGCGCCACAATCTCCTGTGCCTCTTTGACCGTTTCCTCGCTCCCGCTCTTGAGAGGCATGGGTATCTTGGCCGCAGCAGACTCCCAGGCTTGCCCTTCGTGCTTATCGAATGTCTTTCCAGCCCAGCGCTCCGGGTCTTCTGGACCCTACAGTAGGCGGAACGCCTTTTTCCCGCACTGCTCTAGACCAAGTTTATCCAGAATTGCATCTGCGTACTTGAATGTGCCTGTGTCCAGTCCCAATCTCACTATGACCTAGTCTATGCTCTATCGTAAGAGCGATGCGAGTCTCCAGAGCTTGGTCGGCGAAGACTGCCTTGCCCTGGTTCGTAGGGCAATTTAAGTAGGGTAGCTTCTCGACAACATGTCGTCGCTGTCACTGACTTTCGGCAGGTTCGGAGATTGCCAGTTCTTCTAGACGAGATTGGAACGAAAGCACCGCAGATGCCGGTCCAACTCTTATTTGAACGACATGTTCTGGCCTTTGCAACGAGGCATCGGACCAAATACTGCTGCAGCTTCATGGATCGTTTTGTTCGAAGCTCCAGCGATCGCATGGGCAAACTCAAGGACAAAGAATAGGTTCTCACATTCCTGTACGAGTTGGAATTGGATCGATGAGCAAACGTGACGCATGACAAAGACGGAAGTGTTCCACTCGGAAGTGCCCCATTGCTCAAACATATCGCTTTTCCTTGGTCTGATCTCGCACCGGACTGGTTTGGACCAAGCTATGTGTGTCTTCTGTATCTTGCTCCTTCATGATTACCGTGGCCGGAGGACTTATAAGACCTATTCGGGTCTTGAAACATCGCATTCTTCGCTCCCACCCGGGCAAATGCCCTAGGTCGAGCTGGCCACGATACTACTGGCTTTAGCCAGAACTCGATACTCACCTCAACAGAGCCCACGCCGACTCTCCTCAGCGCCACTTTCGGTTCGCAATCGACCTCGTCACCACGGAACAAGCCGGACCGCGCTCGAGAAGTGCACTAAATGGCTGCACAGTTGCAGTCGATCTACAAAACCGAGGCTAATTTCGGTCGAAGTGCTGCTAGACAGGCTGAGTCGGCCGAAACGTCCTCATCTATCGCCAGGTCCTCATAGAAGCCATCTCCGTGGCTCGATGGGACACCTCCTCTCTGTACTCAGCGATGGCGTTATACGTGAATGTTCGCAGTGGGCCCCTGAGACATTCTCGAAGGTCTGGATACGCTAGCCGCATGCTGCAAGCTCCGCCAGCCAGTTGTATACATTCACGACACGAATATATTCATCAACATTTACGACCTTCATCTGAAGATGACGTCGAGTATGCTGCAATTCACGAACATTTCTTGGGCTTTGGTGTCAGCCATTCACCTGCAGATTTTCGGGTGACTAGCGCGAGAGCTAGAGTTCCTGCACTTTCTTGACTTGCACAGTTCCCACTCTTTTCCTTCTTCCCTCTTTCTTACAACACTCTCCTCCACATCACCGATCGGGATTGAAGTCGACATACCGCCCCTGATCCCCCCTCAGCTTCGACCAGCCACGCCTCAACAACGATCCAAAGCCCCTTTCCGCTCTCGTCTTCAGTATTCGGCGACACCAGGACTTCAACGATTCAAGCAATATCAATCCCACCATGGCATCGTTTCGCGCCGTGCGCACGGTCAAGTCCGACGACATCGTCTTCGATGCAAGCGGCAAGCCACAACTCCGACAGGGGTTGGCGCACACGACTCGCCGCACCACTCGTGCGCTCCAGCCTCAGCCCCGCTGGGACTTGGTCACTGAATTCATGGCTCTTGACGTTGAGTTTCAGATGGAGAACGATCATTCCACGGGAAGAAACCGCCAGAGACCGGGCCGCGTCTCGATCACCAACAGCGACGGCGAAGTCGTCTACGACGTGTTTGTCTCCTTTCCATCCAAGAAAGGTCACCACTACTGGCGCAACAGCCGCGCCCAGAATTTCGGCTGCTACAACGCCGATGTCAAGCCGTCCAACGGTGCTCGACCCATCGCGGAAGTCGAGGAAAATGTTCATAACCTCTTCGCGAACTCCGTGGTTGTGGGCCACGCGGTCTTGAACGATCTCAAGATCTGGGAGTCTTGGGTTTTCAACGGTGTGGCATACCGCGATACACAGGACATCATCTATGCCAAATACCAGCAATTCGCCCTGGGCTCGAAGGATCCATCTCTTTCGCGTTTGGCCATGTTTGTACTCAATCGCCCGTTCCGCTCCGAAGGTGGCGAGCACTCAAGTGTGGAAGATGCACAGGTCACTATGGAGCTGTACCTTCTGGCCGAGCACGAGTGCGAGATGGAGCAGTGGCAACATTACTACTACCAAGCCGGTGCCATTGAGTACCTGGAGGAGGATGACGGCGCGGAGGTCGATCAAGTCGCCAACGAAGAAGAGCCGGTACATGGAGATTCTCACGCAGAGACAGTTGCTCAGGGCGAGAGCGTGCTCGACGACGACAAGTCGCCAGAACCTGCATCCGTCTCGACCTACACCCCGTCACACGCTTTCGCGACCTGGCAGGCGCGCTCGGATCACATCAAAGCAAACCTTCACGCCTCGAACACGACTTGTTCACCGTCAAAACTGGGGAGCCTCCCTGCTTCATCGCAGCTTGGTGCATCTTCACCATCCTCCATTACTGGATCCGTTCCAACGCAGTACCCCTCGGGTGAAGCTTCCAACACTCAGGCGCTTGACGTCCCGCCCAACCAATACTCAGACACTCACGCAGTGCCGGCCAGCTCAACTATCTCCATGTCGACTGTGCCAATCGTCTCGACCACCGCCAGCTTGGCCACGTACGCTGAGGCGAAGGCCAAAGCCGCCACCAAGATCGCGTGTCCACGACTTCGCCAGGCCGCTGCAAATCCCCAGCCACAGGCCACACCCGCTACCAACTCGATTCCTATCGTCGCACCCACGGCGACTTACGCTCACGTGGCCGCGAGTGGCCTCGCCGGTCCTCTTCACACAGATCTTGGCCGCAAGACGGCAAAATACTAGGCAGCATGATAACTACTCACCATCAAATACAGTACAGCAGAATATGCGGCAGAAAAGAGACAAAGAATGATTTCATCTCTGAAGAATGACAAGGCCGAGGTTGGACGTCACCACGTTGACGTTCTAGCCTGCATTTTGTCGGCGTTTGTATGGAGTTATCAAGGGATCTGTTTCGCGGCGTTTTGGGGATGGGGCTATCGCGGGAAGACAGCGGTGCCGATCTGTAATTCAACATTCTATGTTCTTTGTGTATGAATGACACTGTCTTATCTGACTCTCATATCGCTTTGTTCACTCGTCAAATGTGCTTAAGCTTCACGCCAAAGCTTGTATTGGACCACAAAGCCCCAGATCGGGAGGCAAGCAGTAACGGCAAACTGGAAGTGAGGCAGAGTTGAGCTATCTCTACATCTTCCGTAGTTGTTGAAACCTTGCAGAGATTTTGTTCCGTCCGATAGACATATACAAATACTATTACATCATACCGTTCCTCCACGACAAGAGCATAACATGTCAGGGTACAAGAGATGGGACACAACGCCACATTTCAACTTGGACCCGTCCATTATCTCCGAGAGGGTCTTGCAACGTGCGATTCGGAAAGATCCCACTACAGCAGCGTGGAGGACGCACAGGCACCCATGCAGCTTCACAACCACCATGAAGCCGAGTTCTAGGCGACCGCAGGTCTACAGCCACCATGAAGCCGAGTTCGAGGCGACCGCAGGTCTTCGGGACAATTACTATGGACAAGATTGATACCGTCATCCTCGCGGCGCAAGTCGAAACGGACACTTCACGTGTCAAGATTGCGATACATTCACCGGCCCGCCAAGCACACTAGCGCTGAATATTCGTAACTTAGCGCGCTGGCTTTCCGGGACTTTTCTCACCTCCTTCATCCTCCGCAGAAAATTCCTCTTCCGTTCTTCCACATCCTTCCAAAATCCTTCCAACGTTGATCCCTTTCGCAGACTCTGCGACTACTGCCAACAAAATATCCGACGTACTTCTGCCACGCGCTATTCGTTCCTCCACGCCTACGCGGACCCGCGCAACCTCGCGATGTCGGTCAAAACAATCAGCGCCGACCAAGTTGTGCGCGACCACTCTGGCAAGATCTCCTACGCGACCCACGCAAGCATCCCCACGCGCGCAGAACAGGTCGAGCCCCGATTTGATCTCATCACTCCTTTTATGGCCATTGATGGCGAATTCTCGCAAGTCAAGTACTATGCTGGAGACACCTGGCACCAAGCACCTGGTCGTATTTATATCGTGAACTCCAACAACCAGACTATCTACGATGTGTTTGTGCACTTCAACGACGAGGATATCTACGACTTCCAGTTAGCACCCGCTCACAGGAACTTGGGTGTCTACTGGGCGGATGTGGAACCAGCTAATGGCGCAAGACCGATCGCGGAGGTGGAAGAGAATGTCCGCCTCATATTTCAGTACAGTACTGTTGTCGGGCACGCCACCGAGAACGATACCAATGTCTTCAGCCCTCACGTGTTCGAAGGCATCGAGACCCGAGACACTCAACTGCTGAACGAATACCGCGTGTACAGCCGTGGAACCGACAGGAAGCCGGCGCTTTCCATCCTCGCCAAAGTGATCCTCGGACGCGACATTCAAGGTGGCGAGCATTCCAGCCTCCAAGACGCGCGTGCCACGATGGATCTATACCTACACCGCAAGCCAGACTTCGAAATCGAACAGAAAGGGTGGCGTATTCGCAAGACGGTGAAGGGCGGATCACCTGCTACAGCTATGGAGCCGAAGGTTGCCGTCCCAGCGCAACACGTTCCCGTACCAGCAGTCTCCTCCTCCTCATCCGCTGCTTTATGGTCTGTCGGTGTCGCCGCTATTAAGAGTGGCGATCAAGTCCCCGGGCCAGTCAAGACCGAGTCCGCTCGATCATCACCTACTTTGTCTGTCCCCTCGCAAGATTCCTCAACCACAATTTCCCCTGCCTCATCAGCGTCCTCTCCACCGGAAACTACTTCTCCTTCAACGTTCGGCGCCTTAGCAAGTGCTCCGCCAAATGCAAAAGCCCTTGTGGATGCTCTCATAGCTATCGAGCTCACCGATCCTATGCTTCCCTCACGCACAATCACTGGGACCGTCTCCGTCGACCGAGGTGGTCGTCACGACAATGAACTGTCAACTCAGCTCACACACGTCGAAGCGAAGAACATGCTGTCGTCGAAACTCGACCCAACCACGAGTCCTCCAGGCAATACCATGGGATCTGTCGCGCCCGGACCGAAACTTTCTTGGGCAAAGGTGGCGGGAACACAGGTGGCCGAGTCAGAGGCTGCGAAAGCGAAGACGGGTCCCACTCTCAACTTGCTCAAATCCAGTCGGCCGGCAAGTCGGAGTATGCCCACGACAAAAGGTAAAGCCAGTGCCTCTTGGACGAAGATCGCCGGTCGAAAATAGACCGGGAGAGAGATCGGATCAACGGAAATCACACTACACTTTGGACGAAGGACTACTCTCGGGGGACTGAAGAGAAAAGGGGCGTTTTGTTTACATTACAGCATATGCGACAGGACGATTATGACTGCTCGTCGTCTCGATGCTGAATCAAGGTTGAGACGATAGGAGGCCAAGGGTATTGCTGACCTGATGGAGTTGTCGGTATGGAGTTCTCAGGGCGTTTTACGTTTGGGTTTCGCGATGAGACTACTTCCTTTTGGATTCATTGTATACGACAGTCTCCACGCACGAACACGAAATCCACACTCAAGTCTCATATTTGGTTCTCCTGTCTTCGATATCGTTTCATTGCCTGCACAATAATCAACAGCCAGAAAGTTGAGTCCTCATGTCATTGACTGAAACATCTTCCCGAATGCACGTTAGTCGTCCATGGTGAACGCCATATCGCAGCAACGAGTCATGAAATGAAGTGATACAAGTGCTCACTGCGCTGTTTGTTGAAGCAAAGTACATCTCAGACGTTGTCTATGTCGAGACAATCTTCTGTCTTCCACCGGCGTTTAAGACAATCCAAACAGCAAACATGTCGACACTACTTATACACGACGGTCTGCTCTCAACAACGGTCAGCAACCGGGCGAGCAGATTAAATCGTCCTATGAACGACATGGCAACTTCCACTTCTCCCACAACTCTCATCTCCAGCATGAACGACCTGTCGATCACTCACCAAGCAGAGATGTCTCGCTATCTGCAGTTCCTTCAAATCGATGAGACTGGCCGAAGCGGAAGAGAAGAAGAAATCCGGACTACCTCACTGTTCTCACTTTCAGTCCAACGTCTCGTCGACGACCCCACACACCCATCGACTACGAAGCAGATTCTCTCGAAGAAAGAGAAGAAGCTCCCGGCTTCTGCTTCCATCGTTCTCCCTCAGTACGGTCTCCTAGGATTTCACATCGGCAACCACATCCAGATCAGCGAAAACCAACCAATCCTCCTCAACGTCAACGCTCCCAACTCCGCATTCATATGCGGATCTCAGGGCAGCGGGAAGAGCTACACTCTCAGCTGCATGCTCGAAAATTGCCTCCTTGCAAGCAAAGATCTCGGCGTCCTGCATCAGCCTGTCGCCGGAGTCGTCTTCCACTACGATACCGACAGCACTGTCAACGCCGTCGCCGAAGCTGCGAGCTTGTGCTCTCGTGGCATCAAAGTGCGTGTACTTGTGTCGCCCAGCAACAAACGCAAGCTCGTCAATGCGTATTCCAAACTTCCTGGTGCGGCAAAGAACCTTGAAGTAGTCCCGTTGATGTTAAGCGACAGTCATCTCAGCGTCGAAAGGATGCTTCGGTTGATGGCATTCTCCGAATCAGAGGGAAGTGTGCCACTCTACATGGAGGTGATTCAGAGAATCTTGAGACAAATGGCCATCGCAGAGGTCAAGTTCACGATGGCGGCGTTCGAGAAGCTGTTGGCCAAGGAGAAGTTCGCCCCAGGGCAATCTGTGATGATGGATATGCGTCTGAATCTCTTGCGTAGTTTCATGGTGCCTCAGAAAGTCGCCGGCCAGAAGAAAGTCAGTCAAGACCCGTTCAAGCTCACGCCCGGAGCACTCACCATCATCGACCTTAGCGACCCTTTCATCGACACGGCCACAGTCTGCGTGCTCTTCGAGATCTGCTTGGGTCTCGTCAAAGAGAATCGACCGAAGGCTGGACTGGTCATCGCCCTTGACGAAGCTCACAAGTACCTCAACGAGTCTTCCGCCGCAGCGAACTTCACAGATCGCCTTCTCACCACCATCCGCGAGCAGAGACACAACGCCACACGAGTGCTCATCGCCACCCAAGAGCCGACACTTTCGAGCAAGCTCCTCGATCTCTGCTCTGTCAGTATCGTCCACCACTTCAAGTCTCCAGCATGGTTCGCAGCCATACGTGGTCACCTCGGTGGAGCGTCCAGCCTTGTCACACAGGGAAAGGAGCAGGAGAAGATGTTCGACGAGATCGTCAATCTAAGAACAGGGGAGTCTCTGGTCTTCGCCCCTGAAGCATTTGTGTGCGTGAATGAGGCGGACGAGGCAGAAAGGTTGGGTGCTGGGGTGATGAAGATGAAGACGAGGGTCAGAGCTGGAGTAGATCAGGGAATGAGTGTGCTTGCGAGTGACGGTGCCTAGACGAGCGGAGGCGTGAACTAGGAGAGTGCTCTGTCTTGCGGATCTACGAGAGTGCTGAGCATGTTTGTATGATCAGGTAGTTAGAGTAGTCGCACCAAGAGAGCTTTCACGATGAAAAGTTGTATTTCTTCAGACTTCTTCTCCCTTGACACTGCTACCGGTTCTCGATACTACCATTACGTACGTCTGGCTTCAAGACCTTCTCGCGACCCCGAATCGGTGAGAATGGCTCGCGGGTAGGTTATGTTTTGATTGCTTCACACTCGTGAAACGAATTCAAACGCAATGTCGGCCGCAGAGCTTCTATTTTCCATCGTTTGTTTTCCTGCTTGCTTCATGATCCCTTGGTCATTTCTTTATTGGCGCCGACAAAGAGATCCTCAGAAGAAGCGGACCACAGTCTGTACTCTTTCTCTTTCCGCTTGCATCTCAGTGATATCATATCTTTCTCACCGATCGAAAGTCTCCTCGAACATGCTATACACACAATTTTGCAGCCTAGATCCCAACTTCTAAGGTCCCCGACTCTGTTCTCCGCCTTGAAAAGACACCATGTACCCAGAACTCCAGATTGGCGGTATGCTGATCAGTCCTGAGCTCAGACACTGGGCATCTGGCGGTCGAAAGCATGTCCGGGCCTTCGGCCCCAGACAGTGGTGTCAAACTGTCAACTCAATGCTGAAAGCTAGCCAACAAGTCGGATGGCAGTGGCCCAACCATATGGCGACACCTGGAACGACGCAATGACTTCTCCCCCATACGTCCGCAGACGCTGTTCACTCACCGTGGCTGAATGTGGCAGCTGGCAGCCGACATTCACGTACAACCACGCTAAGCCCAGCTAGCGCAAAAATCCCTACGCCGACTTTCATCTCCCGCAAAAGTCCAACCTTCATCCCTCTATACAAATCCATCATTCAACACGGAACATCAACCACCAAAACACCACACAATGTCCACCAACATCCAATCCTCTCCCAGCGCCTCCACCGACACCCACTCCATCCACGGCCTCCGCACACGCGCAATCCAACCAACCCCACGCTTCGACCTCCTCACCCCCACCCTCGCAATCGACGTCGAGTTCACAATCTTCACGCCCAACCCCCACCGCGTCGCCCTCCCAGTGCGCGCCAAAAAGCGCAGTCTCCCCGGCCGCGTCTCCATCGTCAATGACCTTGGCGAGACCATCTACGACGTCTTCGTCTACTACGATAAAAGCGGCCGCTACACCATCGCGCCACCTCCACCTCACCTGCGCATGGGCGTGTACGAGAAGGACGTCCTCCCCTCGAACGGCGCGCGTCCCGCAAAGGAGATTTTCGATAACGTACGCAGAATCGTTGAGGGACGGATCGTCGTCGGCCATGCGATCAAGAATGACGTGAAAGCGTTCCCGCGTGATGTCTTCGAAGGCGTGCAGATCCGAGACACGCAGTTACTGGAAGAGTACCGCAACCACGCCACGGACCCGATCAATCGTATGCCGAAGTTGGCGAGACTCGCGGAAGTGGTCCTCGGACGACGCATTCAGGGGCCAGAACACTCGAGTGTTGAGGATGTGGTTGCGACGATGGGGTTGTATCGTCTGAGAGAGGGTGAATTCGAGAGGACGCAGAAGTCTCCGCTGAACGAGGTCGATGCGTTGCGCTCGTTGCGCCTCTTCGACAGCTGGGTGTCTTCCGGAGAAATCATCGCTAGTCTCGTCCACTCTCCGCGAGTGTGGGCTATCCTTGCAACTCCACCAGGCGCAGACTGGCGAGTGAGATTCGTGTTCCGCGGCTTACTGGGACTTCACGGAAGCGGTCCCAGATCGCCATCGGAGGTCATCGCTGGCACCGAGAAGTTTCAGGATCTGCCTCGGTGAGAAAATAGAACAAGAAGTGATGACATAATATCGGCTGAAGGAGAATGACGATGAATGAGGAAGGAGATTCGACGGACAAAGGGCAAGGCAGAAAACGGAATGTCTCCAGAAGGATGTTGTGAGTTCATTGATCGGTATGAAACTCCTCACAGGATTCGAGCGGCATGGTGTTCGAGCGGCATGGTGTCGCTGCAGAGGCAGAATGTATCGAACGAGAGCGTTCCACCGAGAGTCTGAGAGATCCATTAGCCTTCTTTACACAGCATGAAATAGAGAATACGATACCGAAAAAAAGAGGTGGGCTCGAATCGCTTCATGAAGATCAAGGAAAGTCATTGTCTTTGAGCTTGCCACGCAGGCCCACCATCAGTACCCATCTCAACGAAGTAGATAACATTGACCGCTAGCTAGAGAAATCCGGTCACCGAGTCTCATGCATTAGTGATCCACTCCTCAGTCTGAACGCACTCGCACCAACGGACATAGCCTTCGTCGTCTATCAATGTACCTACGTGAACGATGAAGAAAGTGCGACATGCCTTCGCATTCCTCGCAATGAGCTCCAGGTCAGCTTTGAGTCGTATAGTGGCATCGAGCTTCTGGACCTTGATCCGTGTACTGTCTTCCTAGACCGAGACGGATGTGACGGCGCTTCAGCAGCAGTCGTGCGAGGTGACTTCATCAAGTGGGTGAAAAGACAGTAGCGGGCCATGAGTAACGTCCAGGAGATCGGTTTCGGCCGCTGGGGTGGTTCGCTACGGTACCAATACTGCATCCAAATCGATGAAAAGCGCCTCCGCAGTATTCTGGATGTCACGGACGGCAGCTCGGCTAAGGGTTCGTCTGCTTGATTTGAACCTGGATCGGGATGCTGACAGTAGCGAGCTGGGGACCATTACTTGGAGATGGCGAGTTATCGAGATGTCGAGAGATGTAGCTTCTTTGACCTTGTCTGGGCGATGGTTCAGCTGAACGAGTATTGGCCGTTGTACTGCATGCTGCAAGAGCCTCGTACCTCGTTCTGAGAAAGTCGCAACAAGAGGCCGCGGGGTCTGACGACTTCCACTACTCTGTAAACATTCCAATCGTGGCCAAGGCGACAGAAGATCTCAGTATCTGAAGCCTTCCGCTTTCATTGCTCAGAGTCTGAACAAATCCTCAAATCAAAAGCCGCCCCATCCGGCGCCCTCCCCAGAAACTCCCTCACCATCTCCATCGCATCCCGACTCCCGCCCGGTTGTAGAATGGTATACCTATATCTCAATCCCTCCCTGCGACTCATCGGATCCTGGCGGAAAGTAGAGTCGAACATGTCTGCTGCGAGGACTTTCGAACTTTGACACCCTCGTCAGCCAACATGACGCCACACAGGGATAGGCGCGGATAGGGGGGAGGGACATACAAGATATAGCTATAATACCCCGCCGAGTAATCTTCTTGCATCACATGTCCGTTCCAGACGTAGCCGTGACCCCAGTCGAGGCCTTGGCCGTGGGTTTCCGGTCCACGGGGCGGGGAAATTGTGCTTCGCAACTCGTTGTAGAGGGTAGCGAGGTCGATGGTTTGTAGCGCTTCGTGGCTTGAGGGATGGTGCACCGCCATGTCGAAGATACAATGTCGGAGTTGGTTGAGGTAGAAGTGTGCGGCGTTGACGTTTCTCGCTGCGATGAGGGAGGTTATCATTGATTCTGGTAGTGTCTTTTCTGGCTGCTCGGTGGTGGAGGTGAGGTAGGAGGGGGATAGAGTGGAGTAATGTTGACTCAACCGCTTGAGGACAGAGGGCGTCCAGCACCACTCCTCCAGCATTTGACTCGGCGCTTCGCCAAAGTCGACGGGTACTGCTGTGCCGTGGAAACAAGCGTAGGTGGTTTTGGAGACGAGGTCGTGGATTGCGTGGCCGAGCTCGTGGAAGAGGGTTACGACCTCGTCATGTCGCAGAAGCGTTGGAGCGGAGGGCGTGGGGACGGGGAAGTTGCAGAGGAGGGCCGTGGAGGGGTGTTGCCGGGTTCCGTTGGGCCGGATGAAGCCCTTGTGCGTTTGATTGTTAGTTTGACGGGTATAGTGCTTGGGTGACTTGGATGGATAAGTCTTACCGGCACAAGATTGTAATTGCAACCGTTTCCTCCCTTTTTCCCGGGACGGTCGTAGAGATCCATGTACAGCCATCCAAGAAACGCACCATCATCATCTGCATCCTGAGTGGCAAAGACTTGAACATCTTCATGCCAGATTGGTGGACGATCTGTAGACTCCTCATTGGCCTCACCGACAGCCTCGAATTTCAACCCCAAAATCTCCTCAAAAACACCCAACATCCTCCCCACGACAACCCGCAAAGGAAACCACTCCGAAATCCTCTCCTGATCAACTTGATACTCCTCCTCAAGCATCATGCGATGACAATACGGCTGGTCCCACAGCCAATAGTCCACCTCTTCGAGTCCAAGGTCCTTCGCCTTCAACGCCCTTAGCTTCTCCGCTTCTCGTATACTCCTCTCCGTCAAACGCACTCTCAAGTCCTCCAGGAACGCCTCCACGACTTCCGCACTCCCCGCCATGCGATCGGGGAGGACGAGACTAGCATGACTAGCGTAACCCAGCAGTCTCGCGACTTCATCCCTCAGCAAGACCACAGTCCGGAACAGCGCTCGATTTTCCTCCAGCGAATTCTCAAACGCAATAAAGAAGCTCCGTCGCACATCTGAGTTCTTGGCATAGCGCAACACAGCCGCGAGATGAGCGTTGCAGAACGTAACCTTGACCAAGCCCGCCGCACCGACTTCCAGCGAGTCAAGGACCCGTTCCGACACCCCTTCCAGCTCGTCGCGGGGAAACCACATCTCTCCATCTGCATTCGCGAGATTCGCCTGAAACGCCGCCGTCGCTTCCCCAATCTGCCCTTGAAGATCACGCAGCCGGTCGCGGGAAGAGGAGTCCGGGAGTAGCATTCCATGACGAATGGATGTTCTGTGTTTTGTGGCTAGAAGCTTCGCGTCTTCTGGACTCAGGTCTTCGGCTTTGTGTACGACTGCGTTGATTAAGGTGAAGAGGGTTTCGTTCAGGACGATTTCGATGGCGAAGGCGGAGAGGAGTGCGCGGGCTTGGGTGGAAGTTTGGCGTATGGTTGGGTCGGGGTGGGCGGAGGCGTAGAAAGTGAGGAGGTGGGTTTTTTGGGCTAAGGAGTTTTCCGCGTGGGATAGAGGGAGGAGAACGGTGGTGAAGGTTGCGGTTGAGGGGGGGACTTGGTGGATGATTTGGTGGATTGCTGATCGTGTTTGGTCGATTGCAAGGTGGGTGGTTTTGAGGAGGGAGGGCATATTGGCTGCTTTATTGGTGGCCATGGGGGTTTCTCATGCACGTAGATTGTCTTTGGTGATTGTGTTGTTGGAGACATGCTCGATGTCGAAGCTATAGCTTGAGTGGAAAAAGCAATAGCTTGATCCTGTCGGCTGAACCTCGCGTAATGACTAGGTAGTCAGCATCGTTCACATGAAAGATGAAGCATCATCTTGCTGCTTGGCATCGCTTGCGTGAATATGGATACAAGACGCTGGAGTGCCTCTATTGTTGTGTTATGTCGGAGTCTTCCCTTTTTCGGCTTCCCTGCTACCGAAATCAGCCCTGCCTGTACACTGTCCGATCTCCTCCATCTCTTCTACTTCAAACCCAACGGCTCCAAAACCCTCTCCCTCGCCACCCGTCCCGCCACATCCCCACCCAACCTCAACGCCACCGCTCCCACAACCGCATACACCGCCTGCGCCAACACCGCCTCCTGCCCACTCTCCACCAACTTATCGCTCCTCGCAGGTTTCCACCTCACCACCTTCTCCATCCCATACTGCCGTGCGATATTCGCCAGTCTCTTCTTATCCAGTACTTGATCCTTCGTCGCGGGGGAGATATTCTCCAATCCAGTGAGTGAGGGGTGGTAGAAGACTTCGTTTGCGGGAAGGGAGGAGAGGTTGGGGGGAGAGGGGGCGCGGAGGAGAGCGAGGGAGGTCTGCAGGGTGAGGATTCGTCGGCCGAGGAAGGAGAGGCGGGCGTTGAAACCTTGACGGCCGTGTTCGAAGGATTTGTGGGTTAGGGTGAGCCACTGGGAGGTGTTGTTAGCTGGGTGGTCTTGAGGCTGATCCACGGATTGTCCATACCTTCGTCTCTTCATCCAGCATCTCTCTCCCCTTTTGCCTCCCTGCCAGCGGTCCTAGGAAAGCATCGAACACCGCATTCACTTTCTCCTCGTCTCGATTGACCACCCACACAGGCTGACTTGGCTCTGGCCGTAGACGGACTGGCATCTTCATTGCTGGCGGTGTGCTCTTCCATCTTGGCTGGTCATTGTCGCGATGAGGAGGGAGATTCGCTGCAGAGGGTAGACCACGGGTTCGAGGTGTGGTTGTTTCTGATGCGAATGCGCGGGTAAAGGTAGTTTGCTTGGGGAGTTGTCGTCGGAGTGATCGTGCACAGCTGGCGCATACGAAAGAGGGTGAGGGAGTCTTCATTGTGATTCGTCGTCGTCGGCGGAGCGGAATTGATGGACAGTGAAGTGTTGTTGTACTGGAGTGGTCATGTCGAGAGTGAACCTACGACGAAAGAGTTGCGGCGAAATAGAGTTTCTTGGCTTTCCCGAGGTCGCGTCTCTCACCAGATCAGATCGTCTCGCGTCGTTGGACTTATTCACTTCACTTGGACATATTTCATGTGAAAGACAATTGAAAGCAACATAGTCGCAGAATGGTATAGCAAACAGATCTTGGACACGACTTGAAGCATCTCATCGACGACATCTCCCACCACCAGACTTTCCGCCCCCAACATCTCACCCCCCATGGCCTCCAGCTCGACCTCGCTTCAAGAGACCCTCTCCGCCGTCTTGCCCGCCGGCTTCAACTGTACCATCCGATACGTCCAGTCTCCGGCCAAACCATGCGATCCGCTCTTCTCCGCTCCGCCCGGACAACCCGCAGAAAGAACACGTCTAGCCAGCCACTTCCTCACTCTCAGCGTCGATCCGGCTTCACTTGGACATGAGACCACTCAAGACTCGTCCGTGGGCGGCAACGATGTCATCAGCTTTGCCATTGAAGTCTTGCTATTCACCACCCGACGCCTGACCACCCTCTTCGTCAGCAAAGTCGACTCCACTTCTTATATCCCTCGGCAAAGGCCATCTCCCATTCAGACGACGGTGACGACTTTCCTCCGCTGGCTCGCCGACAACGAACAAAGACAACGTCCGACACGCAAGATCGTCATCTCCCTCTTCGCTCGTGCCCAAGCACAATACCTCTTCCCCGGCTCCTCAGACAACAAATCTAAACACGTCCTCGACGACCGCCAATTGATCAAATGGTGGGCCCGCGTGCTAGACCCCATCATCCCATCTCCACCCACTCCATCCACCTCCCCTTCCTACCAAGGCTACATCACCGTCCCCGGCTACGCAAACTCGGAACTCAAACGCTCCTTCATGCCCGCATCCTCCACAAAAGATCCCCCAAACTGGCTACCCGGCCACCCCCTCACCTCCCTCGCCGCAACCCGCCATATCTCTCCCGACGCTCCACCTCGATGTCTCCTCCCTCGCTTCCCTGACGACCCCAAAGCCCGCTTCATACAGGACCTTGACGACGAGATCGGAATCTCCCAGGACTCGCAATCGACTTCCTCTTCTTCCAACTTGAGCAGTCCTTCTAAGAAAGGGGCTGCCAACAAAAGTGGCGGGAAATGGAAGTCCATCCTCGATATCGAGAGATTCTGGGAAGCGATGGAGTTTAGGCAGGAATGTTCGTCGGGCAGGGTGGTCGGTTTCCTCTGGCTGGTAATATCACCGCCTTCCGCCGCCACTCCCAAGGATGTCATCGAAACCGAAAGCCAAGGCTCCGAGGCTGTACCCTCTTCACCGACACCCACCCCTTCCTCTCCTCTTCCCACCACTCTGGCCCGCCCCTCCAACCGCCGCCGCACCCCCCTCTCCGGCCCCATCATCCCCCGCCAACCACGCCTCAAACCAGGCTCATCCTCCAGCCTTTCCACAATGCTCACTTCCACCTCCCAGCCCTTACCGGGAAGCGGCATCCTCCTCTCCGAAGAAGTCTACGACAAAGCCATGCAAACTCTCCTCGCGTCGGACTTTTCGACTCTGAGTCATGCGGTGCGGAGCACGGAGCGCTGGATTGGGGAGGTGGGGAGGGGGGTTGAAGGTGCGGTGGACCTCGCTTTGAGGATCGAGGGACGAAAGGAGGTTGCGACAGTGACTAGGGTCGAGGCGGGTGCGGTTAATGATCTTGGGGGTATAAGTGTGAGGAGGAAGAGGAAGGGTGACGGTGGAGAGGTTGGTGTGGAGACGAAGAACGCAGAAGCTCCGCAGGAACCCAGCGAGAAAGTCAATGTCCTCGGCGCGGGTATGGTTCGGAAGAAAGCGAAGAAAGTCTAGACTTTAGACCTAGATGTAGACTCGGTATAGCACAAGACCGCCCTCACAATTCCACGCATCCGACGAAGCGTGGTACTTTGATCAGCCTTTCACTGTTAGAATCTCTCAACCGCTCGGAGTGTCAACAGCGACGCAATGGAGAAGGAACAAATGCATGGTCCTGCGAGTTTCCTGCTCTAGGTTGATGTCCACAGTCACAACGCAGGAGCACGACAGACTCCATGCCCGTTTGACCACGCAAGCAACAATCGCTGACGGAAAGAGATTTTCTTGACTTGGCCATGGAAAAGCGATGTGTATTGCTAATTCATGAAAGGACTACATAAGGTAGCGATGAGCGTGAGCAGATTTCGACACTCTGAAGCTATCCTGTCCGCCTCCGCTGTACACTCTCCACTCGGCACTCTTTACTCTCCACTCCCCTCCTTACTCAAGTCTCGAAGAATACGAAACACGAAACCTTTCAAACTCCCCACCCAACTAGTATCCGTCCAAATGCACGGCTGAGGTGGCTAGCCGTAGGTATTTCAAACGAGCTTATCAATTGAGTCTCTCATCACTTCTCAAAACACGAATCTCCTCAAGGATGATAAGAAACGTCCCAATCAAAACCTCCATCCATCCTTTCTAAAAACTCCAGCGCATCGCCAATCACCAACCGTCCTCCTCAAGAATGTTCAAAATCTCCTCGTGCATCGCCCATGTCCTCCAATCACTCAAAATTCCCCCATCGGGCCATCGCGAAAAAGAAACACCCCCAGTCGGGTGGGCAGGAAATCTACAACATAACGACAGCAATCACTCCAACGACGAAAACCCCCAACCCAACCCTTGCCTGACTCGCAGAACCGGTATAACTCTCCGGAGAAGCGGTACCGTTGCCAGTACCAGCTGGAGCGGGGGAGGGGGAAGCGGGGTTTTGGAGTTGGCCGTCACTTTGCGTGCGTTAGTCTTCATCTGGTCATTCTGAAGGGGAAAGGAGGATGTGTCGGGCAGACTTACGGGATTTGTTGAATTGGAGACGCTGGGGATGCGGCTGGTGAGGCTGCGGCAGCTGCGGCTGGTGCAGCTGGGTTCTGGATTTGCCCGTCACTGGGAGGAGTGTTAGGTCAGATAATGTGGTCGAGGGCGAGCGACGAGGGATTGGGGTTGGATTGGGGTTGCATACGCTATTTGCTGGATTGCCGACGCTGGAGATGCTGCCTCAGCGGGTTTGGCTGGGGCGGCCTCAGCGGGTTGAGCTGGGTTCTGGACTTGCCCGTCACTGCGAAGGATCGTTAGGATATGTGATGTGGTGGGGGGACGAGGAGATGGGGTTGCATACGCTATTTGCTGGATTGCCGACGCTGGAGATGCTGCCTCAGCGGGTTTGGCTGGGGCGGCTTCAGCGGGTTGAGCTGGGTTCTGGACTTGCCCGTCACTGCGAAGGATCGTTAGGATATGTGATGTGGTTGGGGGACGAGGAGATGGGGTTGCATACGCTATTTGCTGGATTGCCGACGCTGGAGATGCTGCCTCAGCGGGTTTGGCTGGGGCGGCTTCAGCGGGTTGAGCTGGGTTTTGGATTTGGCCATCACTTTGCGATACGTTAGCTGGTAATTGTGTTGAGGAAGGCTGCGCGGATACACACCCAATTTGCTGTACGGGCTGCGCTGAAGCTGGAGCGGCTTGGGCTGGTTGAGCCGGAGCCGGGGCTGGCTTAGCTGGGACTTGGACCTGGCCATCACTTTGAACAACGTCAGCTAGTGCTCGTCTCTCGAACAGGTTTGTTCATATACATACCCAATCTGCTGCGCGGGCTTCGTAGCAACAGGAGCCGCGGGGTGAGTGTAGACAGCCGACGCAGAAGGAGCAGAAACACCGTTCGTTGGGCATGCAGTCTTTCCCGGAACCGTAACAGTAACAGTCGTGTACATGGCGTAAGTAAGCGGCATCGGCTTGTTGTTGATGACAGTCGCAGTGGTGACCGGCTTGAATGTCTCGTACTCGGTCATGTACGGAGTAGACTTTGCAGGGTATGTTGGCTCAGGCTGCTCGGTCGGATAGATTGTCACCGTGACGGTGGAGTATCCGAGGTATGTCGTGGGGTAAGCGTGGCCGTTCTCGTATTTGGTGGAGGTCTGAGGGCACAATGTCACGTAGCTTGTCTCGTATTCTGTGGTCTTGATGGGGCAGTAGATTGGCTCGCCGGAAGTGTACACTGGCTTATCGGTGGGCTTGTTGGTAGGGTAGACTGGAGCAGTGGGGTGCGTGGCGGAGGCGGAATCGGTGGCGGTGTTGGTGGCCGAATCGGAAGCGGAAGCAGAGTTCGTCGAGGAAACAGAGTTCGTCGAGGAAACAGAGTCCGTCGAGGTAGCAGAGTCCGTCGAGGAAGCAGAGCCCGTGTTGGAAGCAGAGCCCGTGTTTGTGGCCGAATCCGTGGCGGTAGCGGTCGCGGAGTCAGAGTCTGTAGCGGAGGCAGAGTCTGTGGTAGAAGCCGTAACCGTAACAGAGTCCGTAACCGTAACAGAGTCCGTAGCAGTGGCGGACTCCGTCATCGTAGTGCTGCCGAGGCATTGACTGAAGCCAAGCTCAAGTCCATTGTCCTGGCAGATCAGACCGGGGCAGCATTCGCTACTGTTCTCGCAGAAATCACTGTCCTCGGTCAGGCATGATGCGGTGCTGGAAGAAGCTGAGGTGGTTCCGCTGGCGGTAGTCGAAGAGTCGCTCGTCGTCGAAGTTTCATCACTTCCAGGGGAGGTGATTTCGCTGGCAGTAGTGGCAGAATCTGTTGTCGTCGTGGCCGTCGTCGACGTCGTGCCTTCGGCGGAGGTGGAAGCAGTAGTGGTAACAGCCTCGCTCGTCGTCGTGGTAGTAGAATCGACGGCACCTGGCTTGAAAGCGACATCGACGCTCGTCGTGTCGGAGCGGGCGGCCTTGCTGCTCTTGAAGAAGCACACGGCACCGTTGTAGGAGTACCCGATGCAGCCTGAAACGGTGTTACAGATAGGAGCGCAAGCCTCGAAGGAGTCGGCGGGCGAGTTGACGCCAAGGTCGCCGCCAATTCTGTCGGTCTGGCACTCGGCAACGTAACCACCGTCAAAGGAGTTGCCGTTTCCAACGTCGGCACAAGAGCCGGTCTGGCGGCGAGTGAGGGCGAGAGCCCCGACTGCGAAGGGGAGAAGTCCGGTGATCTGCATGTTAACGATTGTGTGGGAAGAAAGAGGGATGGAAAGAAAGGCTTTAAAGTGCTGGGCGGGAGTCCATCCAGTTTTATCCTACCTCATTGCTTGCGAGTCCACTCAGCCTTCTCGTCATTTGAGATCATCCCCAGCAAACTGGTTCGCTTTCCCCGGTGTGCAGTCTATTGGAGTTTGTCCTGGCTGCCATGTGATTTTAGCGTCCGCATTCGGCCGTGTTAAAGCCGCCGTGTTCTGTTTAGTAGTAATCAGTCAGCAGTTACCGCATAGACTTTCTATCCTACAGACACTACCAGCGCATACTGCATATATGCGCCATGCATCTGCCTTTGTCTTCCATGCTGCGGCGCTTCGAACAGGCTTCGGCCTCGATGCCGTGCACTGGGTGTTCAGCGTGCGCTCGACTGTCGCGCGGGCTCTGTTGAGAGCATATGCCATCTTCGTCCGACCATGCAATGAGAGATTCCTTTGTTGCTGCTTGCAAGCCGGCTTGCATGATATTCTCCAGAGACCGTATAAACAGCATACCTGTAGAGCCTACAGTGCAGCCGAGACGGGAGATCTCTTGTCCGAATTTCTCATCAGTACACATCAAGATGTGGATAGCTAGTAAATTTGCAATCCAGATGGGCTGAAGATGGACTGAAGTCAAAACATGCTGTGCCGGAAAAACGTTGCGCTAGCTCGCTTCGGCATTTGCATCCAACGTGGACGATGGGAACCGATAACGTGGACAACGTGCTCCGCGCTGGTCTTCGAAAAGCACGATCTCGAGGAGAAGAGTCCGCGCCGTGTTCTGGTTGATACTGGCGATTCTCCGGCATGAATGAGCGTATTGTCGACGATCGGATTCCAGTTTGAGTTCGCCAATGTGATGCCTTGGGGCGGAAATGAATGCCGAATTGCTCGGATTGTCATCATCTTGCCCTGAACTAACCCGTTCCTCTCGATGGCTTCCATTTGGGTCGAAAACATGGCAGAAGGCTAACCACTTCGCTACCGTGGCTTGCCGCGCTTGTCATTTCGGAATGTTGGACATCTGCAGCGGACTCGGCAGTTCATGCGCAAGTGGCAATGATTGGCCGACGAATGCTGGTTGAGCGGAGTGGTCGATCGAATCCTGCATCGTCATTTTTCACAGAATTGTGTCCAGCACCAGTTGGATCGGAGTCGATTTGGCAGGCCTTGACCGTCATCGTTGTAGAACAGTACTTCCGCGAAAGGATGTCGGTTCATCTGAGACAAGAGGCTTGTATAGACCCTCGTGTTTCAGTCGTCACGCCATAAGATTCCAGCACCGAGGCCATGAATTCCCAGCAACGGAGAATACACAAGACATGTCTCGTGGGAGACGGTAAGTCTGTTGTGCATCTCTGGGATCGGTGTCGCTGCGTGGTCTTCTTGTTGGAACTTCTTTTCGCACGCTCCTAGTCCGGATTTCGATATGGTTGCTGTGTTTGGGAAGCGATCACCGCGATGACGGCAGCAGCAAGTACGAACGACTATCTTCACGAGTGGGCATATGCTTGGCCAGGCAGTCCGAGTGGCATTCGGATCTGGGCATGCCGACGTACGATGGTAGAACTCGCGCTCAAGCGGTGCCTAGCACGCAGTCGAGAAATCTCATCGGTGGCCAGAGCACGCTTCTCATAGTTCCTGCCGACGCCATCGCTTGCACGCCGGCTACCGCGTGAAACCTGGCAAATGCGATGCAGACTTTGGCACCTTTATTTGCATCCGTGGCCATGGATGCTTCGAATATGACTGTACCAGCAGCGTGCGCGCTTGATCACGAGCTGGGACTCGAGACCTCCGCCGCGGTTCTGGAGCGAGGATATGAGACATGTGGCTGTATAGTCTTCCAATCTTCGGTGGTAGCGCCTTGAGATATCCTCGGACCCCGTCTGGGAAGCATATTTCTCTGCTGCTTGGCCAAGGATATGCCTAGATCCTGCAGCTCTGTCCGACTTCCATTTCCATTTCCAGTGATGGTTGTGTGTTATTCAAGGAAGAAGGGACCTCGGGAGGCAAGGATGCATTTCGAAGTCATGACGAAGCCAAAGATGCCTCAGGCAGACGTTAGTTCTACCCTCGGGCGTCGGGTCCGATCGTTCGACGTCCAGACATGAGCAAGCCTAGAGATACATCATGAACCATTCACGGAAGACTTCTCCTTGACAGACTTGTTTGTCACTGTTCGGTTCTAACTTGTCTTGCTTGAAATATTGAAGCCGCATCGGCGACCTCATTCTGGGGTGCGATGGAAGGAATTCGCGTCCATCGATGGCCGGACCACGGGCGTTGGATTGACGGCCAGGTCTAGTGTCAGGAGGATAGACTGCGAGGTGGTGTACTGATCGATCGATGGGACGGAACTCTTCGAAAAACCGATGCGATTGGGACATCTTCTGAAGCTCGAGGAGTACTCTCCGCAGATGTTCAAGTCCACCAGCGAAGAAAAGGCAAAGGAGTGGAGCATCGAAGTCAAAGAACAATGTCATGAAAGAATATATACATTCAGCGTCAAGTCGCATACAGCGACGACGAAAGTAGAATTGAAAAATACGAAAAAAAGTTCCCCTCATTAATATCCGGCATTCCGAAATCATGCAAGCCATCCTTTCCCCAAGGGTATAAACACCATCATCCCATATTTACATCATCACTCTTCATCAAGATCCATCCTGTTCAGAGAGCAACCCCTTATAAAGCAGCGAGAGCAATGGCGCCCATGATGATGGCACCGAAGCCGACCTGGACGGAGCTCGCAGCGCCGGTGTAAGCCTGAGGAGCAACGGGGGACTTGGAGCCTCCGTTGTTGGAGCCACTGCTGGCGGTGCCGTTCTTGGCCGGCGCTGGGTAAGCTGCTGGGCCGGCTGGGCTGGCTGGACCAGCTGGGTTTTGGATCTGGCCGTCACTGTGCGAATGTTAGCGTTGAGGTCAGGACTCTAGGAATGTGATGAAGACTAACCCGATCTGTTGCACTGGCACTGGCTTGTACTCAGCTGGCTTGTTGGCGCCGCTGTCAGCACCATTGTCGCCCTTGGCACCGTTGTTGTAATCCGCGGGCTTGCCAGCACCGTTGTCAGCACCGTTGTCAGCACCGTTCTTGGCTCCGTTGTCGGCTCCGTTGTTGGCTCCGTTGTTGGCATATTGGCCTGGCTTGTTGGCACCAGAGTCTGCAGATGGAGCTGGGACGGAAGGGCAGGCGGTCTTGACAATCGTAGCCTGGGTCGGCTTGACGACGATCGTCGAGTATGTCACATATGTTGTGGGAACAGGCTTGTTGTCGACGATGACAGTCGTCTCAGCCGGGTAGTATGTAAGCACATCAGTGCCAACGGACTTGGTCGGGTAGACAGTGACAGTGACGGTGCTGTATCCGGTCACCGTGGTGGCGTGGGGCTTGCCTCCGTAGGTCACCGTAGTCTCGTATGGGCAGTACGTGCTGTAGCTTGTGAGGTAGGCAGTGTCCTTGGCTGGGTAGGAGGTAGGGTAGTTGCTGGGGAACACCGCGGAGCCGGTGTTGTAGACTGGGGCGCCCGTGTTGTAGACTGGGATGTCGGTGTTGGTTGGGTCGACCTCGACAAGAGTGGTCGTGGATGAAATCACGGTCTCCTCGAAGGTGGTGCTGTCGCTGACGGTTGTGGAGTCCGTGTTGGTGGTGTTGGGGTCAATGACGGCAGTGTCGGTGGTTGTGGACGACTCAGTCGCGGTGGTGGTGGCCGAATCCGTGGAGCTGGAATCAGTCGCGGTGGTGGTGGCAGAATCGGTGGAGCTGGAATCAGTTGCGGTGGTGGTGGCAGAGTCGGTGGAGCTGGAGTCGGTAGCGGTAGTCGTGGCCGAATCAGTCGTGGTGGTGGAGGAAGCCTCGGGGGCGTCGGCCACGCACTGGCTGACTCCGAGGGACTCGACCGGCGTGCAAGTAAAACCCGTGCAGCAGGCGGGAGCCTGGCCATCATCGCAGACATCGAGTTGAGTGCCACAAGCAGGGTCCTGGCGCTTGATGTTGAGGGCGAGAGCGCCGACGGCGAAGAGGGGAATTCCAGCGTACTTCATTTTGAAAGTAGTGTTTAAACGAGTGTGGGTTGGTTAAAAGAGTGTGGGGGAATGTGGTGCTTGGAAGTGGAAGGTGTTGCTGAAGTGGATGATGAGAATAATTCCAACCCGGGAAGCTCTCTCGTTTTATCTCTGCGATTCGGCAGTGTTGCTGGCCTCGACCCCAACGGCCATCTCCATCATTCATCTCACCAGTAATGAGACAATTGGTAACAAGATTGTGCGGGAGACCGTCCAGATTGCGGTCTCACAACGGGTGTGGACGACAACGGTGGATAGTGGTGAAGTCAAATGAGTAGAGTTGTGGAAGACTGGGGGAAGAAGCGCTAGTACTCCATTGGAAGGTGCTTTGGAACAGCGTTAGAGATGAAATCCGTGCTGAATGTACCGACAGTGGCGATCGAGTCAGAATTGTGCTCTCTCGCAGAGCTGGGTGTGCAGTCTGCAATCAAAGTCCAGCGTTGCCGGTCAATTTGGCAGTTGCGCGAACGGTGACGTTCCGGTGGTAGGATCCCGGACTAGCCCATTTCTTACCTTGCCAACGGTCCAAGCCAATGCCATCGCCCTACAATGATCCATGTCTCCATGTGGCCTGCCATATTTGGACATTGTTGTGGCGATTTGGTAGATCTGCGAGCATGTGGCTCAACGATTGACACGTTCTCGTCCAAGCTGGGCCTGTTCCGGCGGATTCTTGTACATCCCAAATTGTGCTGGTAGGTGGCCGTTGGAACGTGGCCAAGCTTGGCAAATCTCAATAGAAATGCGATTCACAGTCCTCCGCAATACGGACGGTCTCCTGACTCTCCTCAAGACGCGAGGAAAGCATGGACGCTTTCTTTGTCAGTCCGGCTCGCGATTACATATCTTCGTGCGTCATCGTGCCGTGCGATTGTCCATGTTCCAGCCATCAGTAGTCAATAGCTCCCGTGTCTGAGGATGGCATCATGGTATTGAGTCATTAAGAGCACGGCAATGGATGCAATCCTTCATCGGCACAAACACGTCGTACAAAAACATCTGCACACGGCTCATCTTCGTCGACTGCCGTGCGCAACGTCCGGGAAATGGCAATCATTGTGTTGATGAGAGGCAGGCGAATACAACTGGCTCAGGAGCCGGATGTGTAGCACCCGAGATCCGGAAACGCGGTCGTCGCGTGCGAAGAAACCTGGGAGCTTCAAACGGGCCGTTGTCATCATCGTCTGGAGCCGCACAATGTCTGAGAATGTGGAGATTTTGTTGTGAGGTTTTGAAGGCCGTTGCAGGCGCTCTATTGAATGTGAACGTCGGAAAGGAGGTGTGAGATGAGGTCTGGGAAAGTGACGGGAGGTTCCAAGTGAGGTGAAGCCGAGATGACTAAGCTCGCCTGTCGTGCCTGCCCCGATGAGGTGGGATGCATCATCAATGCGAGTGGAAGTGAATGTCTCCCTCAATGCGATACCAATAAATCATAATACGCGAACCGCAAGGCAAGTGTATAACATGTCTCATCCGTCTAAAATTAGAGGTGTATCACTCAGTCTACCCGTCTAAACTTTTCGATGCGCCTGTGGTACGCCGTATCATCAACAAGCCGATAACCCAAGACACCCCCAGCCCTCAGCATATATTCAGTACAACACCCTCGTCCGGATCCTGCTACCAAGATCCTCCAGATTCTGATACAACGTCTTGATCTCCGAGACATTGACGTTCGAGATATCCGCCATGAGATATGCCACATCGCCCCTCGAATCCGTCATCTGCTTGTCGACATTGTGATCGCCCAGAATCTCGTTGACACGACGCAGCACACCCGGCACATTCTTGTGGATGTAAATCACGCGCAGATGATTCGACTCGTTGATC
Source organism: Zymoseptoria pseudotritici STIR04_4.3.1 (assembly GCA_000223685.2). Taxonomy (NCBI): domain Eukaryota; kingdom Fungi; phylum Ascomycota; class Dothideomycetes; order Mycosphaerellales; family Mycosphaerellaceae; genus Zymoseptoria; species Zymoseptoria pseudotritici. The sequence continues at coordinate 42,203 of AFIR01000520.1, forward strand.
GTGAGTGAGCGAAGGGCGACTTCAGGCATGTTGACCGCTCCGTTTGTCGTTCCAAAGTTGACGTAGTTAACGAGCGCTTCGGCGACTTCGGATCCAATCGCTGCTTGAGCCTCTTCGGTGGAGCCGCCGATGTGAGGAGTGAGGATGAGGTTCTTCTGTGCGCAGAGCTCTTTGCCCCAGCTGTTGAGTTGTTCGTTGAAGTGGGGGCCGTTGCCGCCTGGTTCGTTCGGGTAGACATCGAGAGCCGCACCGGCAATCTTGCCGCTCTTCATTGCGCCGATTAGAGCTTCGATGTCAACTACCGTGCCTCGTGAGGCGTTGAGGAGGTAGGAGCCGTTCTTCATCTTTGCGAGCTCCTTTGCGCCAATCAGGTTCTTTGTCTCGGGGAGCTCTGGCACGTGGAGCGTGACAAAGTCGGACGCCTCGAGGAGAGCATCCATGGTGGGTACCAGACGAGCGGTACCCAGTCCCATCATGTTCACGACATCGTAGTAGATGACCTTCATGCCCATTGACTCCGCCAGGACGGAAAGTTGTGCTCCAACGTGTCCGTATCCGATGATTCCCAGTGTCTTTCCTCTTACTTCCCAGCATCCTGCTGAGACCTTGTTCCACACGCCTTGGTGCATCTCATTGCTGCGGTCGCCAATTTGTCGTGCTAGCGCGATGATCTCTCCAATCATGAGTTCGGCGACAGAGCGAGAGTTGCTGAATGGCGAATTGAATACGGCGATACCCTGCTCTGCCGCATACTTCAAGTCGACTTGATTCGTTCCAATGCAGAAACATCCAATGACGATGAGGTTCTTCGCATGCTTCAGGACGTTCGCCGACAGTTGTGTCTTGGACCGAATACCAATGACCTGCACATCTTGGATCTTCTCGATCAATTGGTCTTCTGGCAACGCACTTTTCAGCGCCTCCACTTGGTAGCCCTGCTTTTTCAAGATATCCTGTCCAGTGAGGTTGATGTTCTCCAATAGCAGGACCTTGACATCTTGTGTGTGGAAAGGCTTGAGCTGTTTGTATGAAGCTTTCGGTGCACCGCCATAGCTTGCATTCGGGCTGTGGTAGTTCAAGGTCGGGCTGGTGGAGTAGCTGTTGCTGAATGAGGCTGACACGGTGCGGGCGAGGGAGTCTGCGTCCATTCCATTGCGTTCGGGGATGTCTCGTGCGGCGGTCGGCATGATGGCGGTGGTGTGTTGGGATAATATTCGTATGAGGCAGGTGTGTGAGGGGTTGTAAAGAGAGGAGGATTGAGGTCGGTGCACTGCAAGGGGACTCGTCGTAGAGTCATTCATCAGATGTCAAAGAAATATTTTGGGACGCCGATCACGGCCCCCACCACGTTCCTGGCCGGATGGCGTCAATTCAGCATGACGCCAGTGCTAGAAGGCAAATATAAGCGAGTTGAATATTGTGAAGACTCTCGCCGAACACCACCAAAATGCCTCCCGTTCTGTCGGTCTTGATCGTTATATATATACAGCCATAGCGACATGAGATGCAGAGTACATGTTCCTCCGGCATCTCGCCCAACTCCAAACTCCCTGCTAAAAGCTTTGACATCGCTCCATCCATGCGTTACTTCTTCTCCCATTCATTCCCAACATGCGCAAACCAGTTAGGACGACAATCCTCCTTCTTCAAGAAGTCCGCCCCGTCAAAGAATTTACCTGCCTCGCACCTACACTTGGGCGAGTTCGGACAGTTGAAGAAGGGAATGTGGCGGTATCCAATGTCCTTGAACCAGTGGATCTTGTTCCGATCCTCGAGCAATCCCACGCCAATAGAATGAACGGGCGCGTCGCCCCATCGCTCGTAGAAGAAGCCTCCGGCCCGGTCTAAGTGCTCAAAGTAAGCCTCGTATGCGGGTGATCGCCAGAAGTTCAAGTCGGCGATTTCGAAGTTCGACCAGAAATGGCACGTGCTGTAACCGTTCGCCAGACGATTCCATTCGGGTCGGTGATCCACGTCTGTCAGCCATCCCATGGCATTGTTCTCAGCAATATACTCTGGATTGGACGACATGTATTTGAGTGTTTCCGGCCAGAGTGTCGGGATGGTATGAGGGTTGTCGTAGAGATTGATTGTAAAGCCGTACGTCTTGTTGTGGTCTCGCATGAATCGAAAGACATCATAGTCCACATCGCAAAAGAAGTTGACGTGAGGCTCCACTCTCCAGTAATATTGCATGTCCTTCAGTGCCGGGTGCTTGTAGAACAGGCCACTGTTCCATCGACACATCTGGTGATAGCTCTTCATCGAGGCATACTGGATGTTGTGCTCCTCCAAGATCTTACTGCTTTCTGCCATCAAGTCCAGATTGACCCATGATGGAATATCCCAATGCTCAGCTGGAATCACCTCGTACCGGCACTCAGCATCGGTGGCTTCCTGCGTCACTCTTTTGAACTCCTCCGTGAACGGCACATCATTGAAGAAAGTCCACGGGTAGTTGAACTTGTGATTCCAAGTGGCCTCCAACTCTTTCATGCTGCCAACTATCTGTTCCATTTCGGAGTTTCGTACGAGAGTGAGCAGTGTGGCGTTGATGCGATCCGAGTTCTTGTTATCCGCAGCGTAGTTGTTGCCTTTGACTCGATGTAGCGGTTCTGGAGGCTCCAGTGTTGCTAGGATCATGTCAGTGATGTAAGGGAGGCATGGGAAGGATTGAAAGCCTCACGATCTAAGTTCGGATCTCTGACCATCGAGTTGACCTTTTCACTCCCGAGAGGTGCTCTTGTGACTTGAGGATTTTGCATGATGTGATAGAGAAGCACCACGAAGAGTGCCATGGTCACCAGCGCCAGGAAGCGGACTGGTTTCGGGATCGCCATGATCGCGGAAAGGACTGTTTCCTGTAGTCGTGTCTCATGTGTCAGGCTGTTTCTGGGTCGCTGTGAGGTCAAACTGGCGATGGATTGCTTTCACGATGAGTACCTTAGCTCGCGGAGAACGCGACTCGGGAAGCCGCTGAGAAGTCCGTTCGGGCCGATTTTGTCTGTTGTAGAACTAGGCCTCCGTAGAGATCTTCGCCGACTGTACCACTTTCCGCGTTCGAAACGCGCTCGACTTCAAGAACATCAACATAGACAAAATGCGCTGCCAAACGAGCTGACGATGGCTCATGCGGCCGTACTGAATGGACTCACGCAGAAGCTGATCACCGCGGTCACCGGAGTCGACACAGGAGATCGCGCTTACAAGTCACTACGGGAACAAACGATCAAAGGCCTCAAAGACCAAAGCCATGCTCGAACAAATCAGTTCGCTGTCAAGGCACAGCTGGATGGGCTTGCGGAGAAGTTTGAAGTCTTGAACAGGGAAGACTTAGCGCAGGCCTTTCAGACTCGTATAGATGAGTTACCCGCAGACCAAAGATGGATGCCGGAGATCTTGTCGCTTCTGCTGGAGCTCTCCGATCGGCCAGTGGAGAACACGGATCTAAAGGATGTCGATAACGCCAATGCTCCGCCTGCCGAAGAGTCTACTTCTGTTCTGGACGGCATATTCGCACGGGAAGCGGGAGATGAAGATGGACTGTGGGACGATGTGGAGCGAGGCTACCATTCGAGCGGAGACGATGATCTAGAGGACGACTCGGACCCGACGATATCAACAGAGGCTACCTCGCTGGCTGAAGAGGATAACGCTTCAATCGTCAGGTTGCACCTGATCACACCCGGTGAGAGTGCGATCGCAGACGTTAAGGCAACGCGGGAGAGTTGGGGTGTTGAGGAGAGTCGCAGGAATGGCTATCTCTTATCCGAGTTGGCCATCGTTCGTGAGATACTCTCGATGATGCATGGACTTCCCACGGATCTGTTCCACACTGATGATTCGACCGGTCGGGTATCGCTGACACGTCGGGCCAAGTTGGCAACCGCCAGCTCTCACTCTCTGTACGATGTACTGCATGGATGTGTCCAGACTGGCACAACGGTCAACTCGGTCCGTCGATGGGTCGTCAGTAATCAAGATGTGGCTTGCATTCAGTCGATCCAGGCGGAGATGCAGAAGCATCTGGTAGCATTCGATATTGCTGTCTGTCGAATCGAGCAGACGTATGCATCGCCTGATTCGGCTGCAGTGGTCAGCGCCATAGGCGTGCAGACCGCCATCTCTGGTGCTGCGACCATGCTCGTTCGGCTAGCGTCTCTGGTCAAGCGCTCGACCGAAGCGAAATATATTTCTCCATTCGTACTGCTCGATCTCTTGTACGACGAAGTCATCATCGCACAAATGACAGACAACGCCGAACTCTTCCAGTCTCTCGCTGCAATCTTCCTGGCCGGGCTGAGGACTTACCTTCGTCACGTTGCTGCATGGATCAAGACGGGCTCTCTAGCAGCGAAGAACGATGGGACTTTCTTCGTTCTCGACTCCAACAAAAGCTGCGAAGCCGGCAACCTCTGGCACGATCGCTTTGTCATGCGTACTCAGCCGGATGGGGAGCCATATATGCCTCGATGCATGTTTCGACTGGCCGATACCATGTTTGCGCTGGGAAAGAGCAGGTCTTTTCTCCATCGGCTAAGACGGCACGAAGGAGAGTCGCATTACATCCATGACTTGTCGTCAACAACGCCCACATTTGAAGCGTTGCTGCAAGCCGTGCGCGAGGAGACTTTCATGCCCTTCTCGCAATTGCTTGAGAATACGCTTGACAGCTGGATGTCAGATGTCAGCACCGACTGCACTCCACAACTCCGAGAGCAGCTTCTGTCCACGTGCGGCTTGAGCGAAGCTATGGAAGCATTGCCATACGTCTATTCTGGAAGGGACGGCATCGCCTTCGCATCTCTCGCCCAGAGCCTGATCAAGCGGATCAGTAAAGTTCGGCAAATGACGGCCACAGACCAGTTCCTCCTCACTGAGCTCGCACAGACTACCTTTGGAAACTTGCCTGGAGTCGATCCGGATAATGTCCATGTTACCGTTGCCAATCCAGAAGCAACGTCGATCAGCGAATCCATCGTACGCAGGCTCGAGATATGCACGATCAGCTACAACGTGACCTGGCCTGTTCAGAACATCATCCGCTCTCCCAGTCCTGTCTCGCATTCCAAGGTCTTCACTCTGCTCTTGCAGATACATTATGCCTCCAGCCTCCTGCAGGACCGCTTCTTCGACATGCGAGCAGAGACAGCAAGCACATCGGATACGATCAAGCTCCGTCAACGCCTCTCATGCTTCACCAGCCTCATCAACGACTTCGTCACTGCTACGGCACATACACTTAACCTCGAAATGCAGGCGCGAATGCAAGCGGCCAAGGACATTGATGCCATGGTTACAGTGTGGGCAGCGTACGAGCAGCGTCTGCAGACGAGCCTCCTGCTGACTTCGAGACTTGAGCCGATCAGGGAAGGCATCATCAGCGTCCTTGAAATCAGTGAATACCTGGCAAACTCGGCTGAGGCGAAGAGCGTGGCGGGTCTGTTGGAGCAGTTCGAAAGCAGCATGGCGTTTCTGGTCGCTGGTGTGAGAGGCGTGAGTCGTGCTGGAGGGGAGCAGGCGTTGGAGATGTTGGCTGAGAGGTTGGAGTGGAGCGTGAAGTGAAGGGCTGATGTGCATTGGCATCTGTCACATCGGCATCCGAGTGACGCAAATTGTGACAAACGGAGTGCTTGGGTGCCATATTTTCGTGCACAATCCCACAATCCGAATTCATCTTGACACCCTTCTCAAAATTTGCTGTTAAACATCACAGACAAGAAGCAAGACTCGGACACATTGCCAGACACCGGCAACATGGAGACGACCGAGTCGAACGACCCTCCAACCGCGGCGCCGGCATCGCCGTCGTCGGAAGTGAGCAGAGGGGAAATGTCAGATGCGCAGCCCGCACGCCAGAAGAGTAAGCCAATATCCCGTCCCAGACTCGAGTCGATCTTGCGGACATTAGAGCTAATCAATGAGCCAGGCGCTGCCAGCGAGGAAGGAAAGGACACTGTACCTCAGCAAAATTCGACACACACGCCTCTTCCTACGACATCACCAAGCATTCAGGTGTACTCCAACGAGGCTCGAGTCTATCATGCGCGGCATGCGGCGCTCATCGAGGACCATGATAATCAGCGATATCACCAATGCGAGCAAGGCTGTCTTGCGCTTCTCCTCGAGCCACGGGTACCTCACTACACCCGCATCCAAACCCTGCAGCTTTTGGCCACCGTCGTTGCGCCTTCCCGGGCTGGAGGATATCTGAGCGAGGCTCAGGAAATGTTGGAATTGATGGATGGCGATCGAGTACGCGTGCAATTGCTCAAAGACGACAACCGCCGCATGCTGGCGGATCTAGATAAGTGGCGAGCAGAGAATGGTCCTGACGGTGAACTCGAAGACACGATGGAGGATCAGTCTGAAGAGGACTCAAGCGGAGATCGAGAAGCGACAGCATCATAGTGAATCAATGCTCTGTACTGATGTAGCCGTTTTAATTCAAGCTGTATGCGGTTCACCGACTGCAGCTTCCGCTTTCAGCTTGCGATCTACGTCATTCACCGACTGCTTCAAGAACAAGTTGAAGGATGAAACGACCACCACACAACACACCATAACCATTTGCCATACACACTCATACGAACTTGATCTCACACTACCTCCGACTCCAATTTCAGCTCAACATTCACTCACGCACCCGCCGCTAGCGAGCAATAGATTGTCACGTGAAACGCTTCTCGAAGCTTCTACCCAGCCCACTCGACCTTGGACCTTGACGAAGGTGGACGGCTGCGTCTCCTTCTCATTGTCACACTCTCGCCTTCCTTTCTCCGCATCTGCAACCCAATTCTCTCAACCACAAACTCAATTCGTCGCCTGCCATTGGCGCAAGAGCTGACATTCAGCACAAAATCACCACTGCTCAGCAACACCACGTCAACCTCACTTCGCCATACCGACTCGAACACAAAAGCACACCGCCACAATGGTCTCCGACACAAAACTATACGACGCCCTCGGAGTATCCGCGACAGCCTCCCAAGACGAAATCAAGAAGGCCTACCGCAAAAACGCCCTCAAGAACCACCCCGACAAGAACCCAGCCGGCGCAGACAAGTTCAAAGCCGCATCAGAAGCCTACGAGATCCTGTCAGACCCGGAGAAGAGACGGAACTATGACAACTACGGCTACGACTTCATAACAGGCAAAGCTGGACCGGCGCCTGAGCCTGGTGAGAATCCGTTTGCGGGTGGTGGAGGCATGCCAGGTGGTATGGGAGGAATGCCTGGTGGATTTGGCGGAGGCGGAATGCCGGGTGGGACGTTTCACTTCAGCTCGGGAGGCGGAGGTCGAGGAGCAAGAGGTTTTGGAGGGTTCAGCGATCCAAAAGACATCTTCGCAGAGTTCATGCGAGCAGGAGGCGGTGGAGGCATGGGTGGCGGAGGCGGCTTGGACGAGGATGACATCTTCGCAGCGTTCGGAGGAGGTGGAGGATTCGGAGGAGGAAGACCGAGCGGAGGCCGATCAACAAGCCAACCCTTCGGCGCACGACGGCGAGAACCTGAGGTGGAGACAACAGTCGTGGAGAAGCAATTACCCGTCTCATTGGAGGAGATCTTCGCAGGCACGACGAAGAAGCTCAAGGTGCAACGCAAAACCTACGACTCGCAAACGGGCAAGCAGAGTTCCGAGGACAAGATTCTCAGCGTGCCGATCAAGAAAGGTCTCAAAGCGGGAAGCAAGATCAAGTACCCTGACATGGGCGATCAAGTCGAAGGAGGCGTGCAGGATCTACATTTCATCGTCAAGGAGAAGACCCATCCGCTGTTCACGAGAGATGGCGATGATATCAAGCACACCGTGGAGATTGATCTGAAGGAGGCGCTGACGGGATGGAAGAGGACAGTGCAAACTGTGGATGGAAAGCAGGTTTCGGTGTCGAACTCAGGACCTACACAGCCGGAGTGGTCGGAGAGGTTTCCGAGTTTGGGGATGCCGAAGAGCAAGAGTCCGAATGTGAGGGGAGACTTTGTGGTTGGAGTGAAGATCAAGTATCCGTCGAGCCTAACGGCGGAGCAAAAGCAGAAGTTGAAAGAGATTCTGTGAGGTGGCATGAGGCGAGGGTAAGGGGCATTGTACTTTAGCATTGCGAGGTGTTTGTTTGAGGATGATTCATTGGGACGGTCTTGACTGACCTGAAGGAGGATCTTTAGCGTAACGGGACAAATGAGATACGGACTCGCATAGAGCAATGATACCTTCATGTTCCATTCTTGTCAATGCCCGATCCGAGCCCCCGCCATCCACTCCGCAATGCCATTACATCTTAAGCTGTCGACACAAACCAGGAGCACGCTCTAACCTTCTCTGATTGTCCTACTCGGTGCCGCCAGCATGTTCGGCCAATTTGACTCAGACTTCATCTACCTCCTTCATGCAGCCGCTGATCAAGTCGGTTCGACGAACACTGCCAGCATTGTGTACACTGCCATCTCGATCCGTCCCCCCGAAAGCTATTACCACTCCGCAGCCTGTCACCGCCTCAGTCGACACGAGAGACGAAGTCTGGACTTGACATCGCGCAGACTTTGTCATTTGAGTCATGAAGCCCTGCTCGGTCTCAGTACTGGCATCAAGGTCACTGGACAGCAACTCAAGAGATGCCCTGCCTGTGCCACAAGCCGCCATTGCTCAGGTTCTCATGAGCCATGGATCTTGTGATTCGTAGAACCATATACAGATTACTCGGCTACTGTCGCCACTGCATCATTAGTTTAGTGGTAGAATTCAAGCTTCCCATCGTCCACACCACGACGGTCAGGTGCTTGAGGCCGGGATTCGATTTCCCGATGATGCATCGCTTTTTGGCCTTTCGAATGAGCTATATACCGTCCTTTTTGGTTAAGTATTAGGTCCGCAATGGCTGAAATCGTATTTTCGGTCCAGGAGGTGCAAATCTGGTCTCGCTTGAACGACGCCATACTTTTGCCGTCCGGGCTTTGGGGGTATTGATAGCGAGTATCTCTCCGCGTCGAATGAGCTACCACTCGTTAGTTTTGGAGCACTATTGCATGGGGGGCGATGGACAGCCATGCGGACTTGAGATTCACTCACGACGGACTAAAGCAGACTAGCCATATTGGGAACGCGCTAGTCCGAATTGGATCTCCTCGCAGCGACAGCCCACCAGTCTTGTGGACCACCTGTTTCTCGGACGAAAGTTGCGTATCCCGAAGAGAATAGCAGCATTTGTGTTTTCGCTGACGGATTGCACTGTAATAAAATGGCTTCAATGTTTTGCACCATTCGATTGCTGGTTTCTTGGATGTGGTAGGATTTATCGACCAATCAATTATCATACCTTGGATTGAACGACCGAAATCCGAGCATTGGAGTACAACAATTGCCTTTTGCAACTTGGTATTCAAGCGAAAGATGCTGCGCTATCGTCCTCCCGCGAAATGACTCCAGCGTCAAGTACTCCTCCCAAATGCTCATTCTACGCCTCCAACAGATCCTTCCATAACGCCCCTTCCTCCAGAAACCCATGATGAATAACACTAACCAGCCAGTACTCCTTCCTTATCCTCTCCAACAATTTACTGCTCTCGCTCCGAGGCTTGTACACCCTCTGCCACTCCGCCCAAATGCCAAACGCCTCCTCACACCATGCCTTGAAACTCACGGCTTCGATAATCGTCGGTGTGATGATCTCCTTACCCGCAAAGGTACCCCACGTCACTGGATTGACGGTGTCCTCGCCGGAAGAGACAAAGTCGCCCTTGGCGTTACCAGCAAAGTATGTGATTTGAGAGTGTTCGACCAATTTGCCTTGTAGCGCACTCCAATCTGATGCCGGAATGAAGAACTCGACAAATGGCTTTTGAAACACGAAGCCGTTCTTAGGACCCCATCCATGGACTGGGTCGGTCGAGCGTACGCCATTGACAGCGGGTTGGGAAGCGACAGTCCACCAGCCGCGGTCGATCAGGCTTTGCAGTTGATCCTTGATTGTGAGAGTTTCGTTTTGAAGGGGCTCCTCGGACCACGGTATGGCTTCGATCTCCCCAGACAGATGTCTCCGGAAACTGGTGGAAATATCCTCGATCGTCTTGGGCTCGCCCCAGAGTCGCTTCGCATCAGGTACGCTGACGTGAAGGCTCACGCCGTAGCCGTCAATCTCACCGTAAGCTGGTGATCGTGCATCTCCGAATCTGCCATTGGGAAAGTCATCCCACGTCGCCTCTCTTCCAAGAGAACCGTCTCCTTCTGATATAGCAAGTGTGTTGCTACGACTGTTGATCTTCTCTCGTGGTATACCTGCTTCATCGTCCGGCACTTCATGCGCGGCGGAGGTCCGTGTGCTGCTATTACTCGACGCTCTTGTTCGTGTGACAATCACTCGATTCCGCGATTGAGAGTTGGCCATCGAAGACTTGCGCCGTCGTTGCTTCTGCTTCACATCTTTGTCCACTAGCACAAAATCACCCACCTCATCATCCGCCACAGCGTTCTCGTCCTTCTTGTCCTCTGGCGGTATCAGGCCGGTCCTTTCCACAATCTGTGCAACGACCTTCTCCAGGTTGAGTGTGTAGAAGTGGAAGCCCTGCGGACCGTTGCCTTTCCTACTCTTCATGCCCTCCACCATCTCACTCAAAATGTCAACTCCAACCCTCTTGACAGCCTCATCGTCGCCTTTCACCGCATGTAACCTTTTCAACATCTCTTCCGGAAGAGCAGCATGACTGAGCTTCGTTGTCCTCCGCAATATCTGATAGCTCTGCACTGGCATCAATCCAGGTATGAGAGGCACCGTCTTGAACGCACCCGACTCATGCTCCCTCAGCCTCTTCTCAAACCTCTCATATGCCTCCACATCGTAGAACAACTGTGTCATGATGAAGTCCGCACCAGCCTTCATCTTCTCCACCAAATACGGCAAATCGTGCTCCATCGACTGATGCTCAGGACATGACTGATCTGAGTGGCCTTCTGGGTATCCCGCCACACCAACGCAGAAGTAATCTCCATACTGTTTCCGAATATACCTCACCAGATCTTCGGCCCACGTAAAGTCCTTGTTACTATCATCCTCATCCGCATTTGGTAACGAATTGTCGCGATACTCATCGCTCCTCGGCGGGTCTCCTCTTAACGCCAGAATGTTCCTCACTCCCAACACCTTCGCCTGCTCCAACGCCTCGTCGATCAACTTCCTCGACATGTTCGTACATGTCAGATGTAAACATGTCGTCAATCCTAGTTCTCTCTGGGTGACTTCGGCGAGTGCGAGCGATTTGGCGGATGTGCTTCCTCCCGCACCCCACGTAACGTTGACGAAGAGGGGTCGCAACGAGTGCGCCATACGGGAGAGTCGCGCATTGAGGTTGGAGAAACCCTGCTGTGTCTTGGGCGGGAAGAATTCGAGGGAGAAGTAGTTGGCGTTGGGTGGGAGGGCGGCGATCTTATCGGTGATTTTGTCCATGGTCGGGAGGGTATTACGAGGTAGAGCGGCGTGCCGGAATGAGGAGGTCGGCGGCGAGGATGGTGTTGGAGGGACAGTCGGGAAGCATGGTCAAACAAACAGAGAGTCGTCTCATATCTCGTGGATTGTTTGACCGTTTTGAGACGGGAAATTTTGTCCCGCTTTCATCATCGATACCTTAACCTGGAAGTTGAAAGATCGGCAATCGCACGCGACCACTTTGATGGGCGCATTTGATGGGATTTGACAGCGATTTGGACTCCTCAGGATGATTGCTAATCGACTTCGATATAACTTTTCAACCTCACTTCCTGATCGCCTTCCTTCCACAAAACAACATCATGTCGCTCCAGGATATCAAGCATATTGTCCTGGTCCTCTCCGGCAAGGGAGGCGTCGGCAAATCCAGCGTCACCACCCAGCTCGCCCTCTCTCTCACTCTCCAAGGACATTCTGTCGGCATCCTCGATGTGGACTTGACCGGACCCTCAATACCACGCTTTCTCGGGATTGAGAACTCGAAAGTCACACAAGCACCAGGAGGATGGTTACCTGTCCCCATCCACGAGGCAAATACCTCCACTACCGATCCGAGCAAGAAAACCGGTCAACTCCGAGCGATGTCCTTAGGTTTCATGCTCGCAAACCGTGGCGATGCAGTCGTGTGGCGAGGTCCGAAGAAAACTGCCATGGTCCGGCAGTTTCTCACGGATGTTCAGTGGGGAGCAATGGATTATCTCCTCATCGATACGCCGCCTGGAACTAGTGATGAGCACATTTCACTCGTGGAGACATTGTTGAAATCTGCGACGCCTGAACAGATGGCGGGTGCTGTCATTGTCACGACTCCACAGGCGATCAGTGTCAGCGATGTCAAGAAGGAGATCAACTTCTGCCGCAAAGTTGGCGTGGGCATCCTCGGCGTGATCGAGAACATGGCCGGATTTGTCTGCCCGAATTGCTCGGAATGCACGAATGTCTTTTCGAAAGGAGGTGGGCAGGCGATGGCGACGGAGTTCGAGGTGCCGTTTCTTGGAAGTGTGCCCATTGATCCCATGTTCATTCGACTCATCGAGGAGGGCAAGCGCCCCAGCTATCCGGAGGGTACCATTATTGAAGGCCGCGACATGCAACAATCACAGTCGGATGAAGGAAGCACGGAAGGCACCTTGGTGGAGAAATATACGGCTTGCTCACTGTTCCCACTTTTCGAGGGATTCACGACGCAGCTCACTACTGTCATCGAACGATGAACACCATCCCGACTCCGCTAAAGCAACGAAGAACTCTAACCGAGACCCATGCGCCGTATCAAGTCGTAATCTGGCCAAGTACTCTCGGAAAGCGACCATGAACATCGTCAGCTCCAGTGCCGTTTCTCTGGACCATGTTCCTCAGCTTCAAAGCAACGGCGACGTACAGCTGCGCAAACCCGGAATCGGACCCACAAGCTCTCGGATACTTCTCTGAGACACAGGCGTTCCATTTCGGACCCTCGACTCGTCTCGACGCACATGCGCTCGTTGCGCGAAAAGTCAAGGCCAGGGTGACGCCGTCGCTGCAACTGCAGTAGAGGAAGCCGGTCGATCAGAGCAGATGACCCCGCCACCGCGCTGCCTGATGAACTCGCGACCGTGGCATTGGTGATGCGATCGGCATTACGGAGACGGTAGGCGGGAGTAGAGCTGGTGTGAAGTCCAGTCGATGTGGTGGATAGAAATGGAAGGGTGGAAGTCAATGGCAATATCGCGTTCATAGAGGCCTACTAGTCGAAACAATCTTCCTTTCTGATGCGTTGATCGCCAGTGCATGCTTGCTGCTGGACTACAGTTGTGCCCAAAGTGATCACGGTGAACAAGGAATGGCACAACGAGACGACAGTTGATGAATGAGAGTGATGTATGAGGCATTGTAGGCACAAGAATCTTGTGTCTGGATGACTGAGCTTGATTTTGTACACACATATGGAGTTTTCCAAGAATGAGTTCTTTCGGCAAGTGTAGCTACAACCTGCCGTACAGATTTTTGACTTGTGACTTTCAGATAGTCGATACTAGCTCATGCCATGTCGTATCTCGACGCTGGACACACTGCCAGTACAACATTCCGAAATTGCGATCGCCGTGCGCAGTCGCTTTATCGTCGCATACCACAGCAATACACAACTCAACTGTTGCGAGCATGTTGGCGAAAAGGTGAATATGGACCGTGCAATGTTCAGAGTTGGAGAGAGACCGATCCAGCGGCGAAGCTTGTGCGATTCTCAGAGGCGGTAGTCCAGAAATGCGAGGTTTGACGACCGACCCGGACAACGAAGACTGCGCAGTGCTCTGCTGAAGCCGCACCTTTGGCCAAACCGGGATCTAGAACACATACGATAACAACACACCATTCAGTCGTCGTGCCGTCCGGTGATATCGTCGGCCGCCGCAGGTATGGTGCTGGAATGTCAAATTCGCTAGTCCAGACCTGGTGTGTTTCGGGAGTCGATGTGCAAGACTTCAGCATGGTCCGTGTGGGCTGAGAGACGAGCCTGGTGGCCTCGTATTGATGGAGACTGCCCGTGTCCTAGACCGACAGCCTGTGCCGCCGCGATGATCGCAACGCAGTCCATAGGACTTCGTAGCATGCTCTTGACTTCAGCAAACTCCCAGTTGCCTGCAATAGCACAGCGCAATCAACGCTCACCCGACTCCCGCCCTCGAGCTTCGTGATCCTGGGCTCCAGCTGCGATCGCATTGGCCTTCGGCTTGTTATTGCGGTACATGAAAAATTGGACAAACACAGCAAAATCCAGGAACAGCGTTCCGAGACTTCCAATCAGCCAGCTCAGGTTGACGAGTATGTATTGACCGTAAATCGCAGGCGCCTCGCCCGGCTGGCAGTGGCTCCTCCTCCAGTGTCCACGATGATGCTGGCTGCAGATCGGCTCGAAGGCCATGATCGAACAGACGAACGTCAAGTTCCCAATGCAGGCGAAGAGGAAGAACAAGGCATTCAGTCCCTCCGTGGACTTCCGGCGATAGTTGAGGAGGAGTTGAGGGACACGGCTGCCAAGATACAGCACGGCACAAACATAGCCGAAGATCTGTCCCCAGAGATTGAGCTTAAGCGAAGCTGCTTGCTCATCTGCGGGAGATGTCTGCTGCTTGTGCTCCGGTGCTGAAGGGCTGAGGTAGTAGCCTGCGATACCAGCGGCAATGACCACGAGAATCGCGGTTCCGTTGAACAGGATCGCTTTCGTCCAGCTCTTTGGTTGTTGAGGCTTGAGCACCTCGCTCGACGGGTCGTCTTTGCGCTGTGGATGGATTGGCGTTGCTGGAGAGAGGAACGTGGCATCCATGCTCGAGAGTCGTTCCCTGAAGGAGGAGCTTGATCGCGTTCGCGAATTGTACTCCACATCGGCGGCATTGGCTGGACGGCTCGGTCTTGCGGACTCGGCATTGCCATTCGCGATCAAAGGCGAACGTTCTGAAGGTTCGTCTGTGGCGGCATTTGGCTCCTTGTCGGGTCTTGGATCACGAAGACTGAAGCCACGGTAGTAGAAACATTGGCCGAGCAGGACAATGTCCGCCAGGGTATCTGAAGACGAGGTAAGCTTTTGGGCCCATCGTAGCACTTCGTATACTGCTTACAATAGATCGCAAGGACAATCATTGTCGGCAGAACACCCTGCAACACTGCGCCAAGAATATTGAAAACATCTCCGGCCAGCCAAATGACAATGAACTCCACGCTCAGGCCCTCAGCTGAGCTTCGTCGGAAGTTCTCGACAATCTGAGGAGAGAAGACGACAACCCAACAGGCGATACTGATGGACCCGCAGATCCCAGAGATGGCCTCGATGTCCAGATTGTAGCCTTCGGATGGTGGGAACATGATGGCGGCGCGCTTCTGAGCGGCAAGATATCGGGGTTCTCGTATGGGCGGGACTTTAACGGTCCTTTTAGTCGATTTGATGGAAGTTCTTCGTACTGTATCGCAGTATGTTGTCGTTGATGATGTTAGGGAGTCACACGTGAGGTTTTGGATGTGCAGAAATAGAGCCAAATAGAGTTTGACCGTGCGCATTGGCGGCAGCGGCGCTAGTATTGGAAGACTTCATGTCGTCGGAAGACATCTGTTCAAAACAACTCTCCTTTTCTTCGCTTCCCGTCGCACTGGGATGAGCATGGTGAGCATGGCTTCGTGCACCTTCGTGCATCCAATTCGAGGCCCGGATCCATCATGAGTGGAACACATCGCAGAAAATCGCTGGATTGGCCGACGGCACCCAACCCAGTTTCATCCTCACGAAGTGGACACCATATTTGCGCTCTAATGTCAACAGACGTGCGAGATGCGACGCTCGCTCGGCTATCAGCACCAAGCAAGTGATAGCGACGCTACGCGATCTTCGAACAGCAAGTGGATGAAGAAAGTCTCGCATCCGCTGGGCCAAGCGAAAACCGTTGTGATCCGGAATGATAGGCCGACATCGATATAGCCACCTCCGCTGGGACAATGCTCTTCGACTGGCGTGCACCTGGCAACACATTCTGGTGATACATCAGGCTGTCGTGCCAGGTGGCTGTGGTATCAACTGCCTGTCAGGACAAGGCGACTCGATACCTTCACAACCCTAACCCTAAGCGATGCGCACAGTCGAATCATCACTCCACAGCCACATGATCTTTGGAGGAACGCGAAACGCTCCTTTGCAGACTTGAGCACACTTTCAAAGTGCATTCGAAGCTCTAAGGTACCGTCGAGCTCTTCCACCGGAGGCTTCAGGCATTCTCCGATATGTGTCTGCAAGCCGCTGATCACCTCCGCGTGATCTGCATTTGAGCGCTTCTGGACCCAGGAACTACTGGCGGCAGGCGTTGACCATCTGAACATGAGTGTCAAGCCGGCTAAGGACCACCTGGAGTCTACATGCAGCCAACTGCGACAAAGACCGGAAGATAAGCGTGGAGAGCGCAATTCAAGTACATCAAGGTCGGTCCCATTACATTTTCTACCATGCTACACATCTACTGCGATGCGTTCTGTCGAATAACTCTTGACGGACTGGATCCTGCCATATCGCACTCGCTGCGTAAAACCCCAAAACGCCATGGCCATGCGTATCCTACACATGCGAACGCTCATTCAAATCATTATCGTCGTGCCGGTCTCATGATCAATTCGTCAGCCTTCCATCCGTTACGATGCAGTCGAATCCACGCTCGACTCGTTCTTGAGCGATGCCATTGTTGCGCCCGATGAGCGTCTTCGTGACGATTCGGTCGCCATTTCGAATTGCTGCCTGGTGTGCTGGTGCATGATTCTGGAAGGAGGAAGTCAGCACTATGCATCGACCACAAACACCTGCTGATACGGCTGATACACACCTCTGGTACGAATCTCTGGCTTCCTCTGGGTTGGCCAAGTCAAATTGACGGGCGAAGTGATCGCGGGCTTCAGTCGGCTCGGTGAAACCGTTCGCTCCGTATGATGCGGATTGTGTTGCGGCGGACATGTTGATGGTTGGTGTTGTTTGATTGCGTGTATGAATGCTTCGCAAGACTAATGCAGGTTGAGATCGGGATCGATGGCGAGGATGGTATGGCGATCGGATTGCACGGGTTTGGGAAAGTGTCTGCGACGGACAGCAAGCGATACTAATACGGCAAAACAACAGCAAAGACCCTCGCCTCCAATCAATGAGAAGCGGACATCCTGCGTCAGAAGCGGCTGAGATCTACACCCATGATGCCTTGTGTGTTGCACGCGCCCCAAAGTGAGCAAGCGAAACCACTAGCGGCGCATGCAACCTTGTCTTTCGCTGCATACGGAACAAAGGGTCGCCCGAGAAACGTGACGCAGGAAAAGGCCCAGGGTCGCAATTGCAGAGCCGCTTGAGCCTTTCGATTGGCTCGATTCGCAGCCTCGACGAACAGGTCATGGCCATCGACGAACTTGAAAGGCATTGATCCGGTCTAGCTTTGACATGACGCAACTTTATTTCGTGTTAGCTCCAAGACCCTGTGGAGGAATGTGGATGCAGGGTCTCCGCCTTCAACGGGTGTTGCTGGTTGTGCAGCTCTTGCCACGACATCATAACAATACTACGTTGGAGTATATGGTTGGCCGAGACTGGAGACATCATAACTTTCCAGCGCGGTGGCAGTCGCCCACCTCACGACTCCGAGGCCAAAACTGAAGTCCTCGCGTGCTCATGAGCCGCATCGTTGGGATGCTTTGCAAGTTCGGTAATGGACAAGGTAAGGTTCGGCTAGCAAGGACTCTCAGCGACTTGGCAATTCCACTTTTTGGCACAGCTCGACGTCAGCGGTTACGCCCAGTTGTACAAAGACCAACCAAAAGATACCCGGCGACGATCTGATAATGAGGAGGAGGTTGGAAGAGGGGCTGTCCGTCAACGTTCCCAACGCCTGGGAGACGGCACTCAAGGATCAATTTGGTATGTCCAGGGTGTCTTGTTCGCACGATCTCTCGTTGCAGACTGCCTGAACGTCACTTGCGAGCGTCGCAAGTACCAACATACCGATGACGCTCATTCCATTTGCCTGTCACTCCTGTACATAGAGCGGTTCATAGACTGGAACGCCATGTGGGAGCACAAAAAGGCCCGCAGGATTCTGCGGCTCTCACAAGTGACGAGACCCTGAAACTGTAAACCACATTCACCCAGCCTATGACCACGAATTAGCGTCATCCTTTCTCCGCGTTGAAACGTTCGATGAACTCATGTTCGCCTTGCGGCTCAAAGATGGGGCCGTTCGCTGCACACCAACTCCTGTGCATACTGCATCATCAGCCCATCACCTTTGACAAGACGTCGCCGTTCCAAGGTCGTGGGTGACAAGCATCAAGAGGAGCTATTTCTGTAATTGGTTGTTGCTGGACGACGAATCAGGGCGAGGTTTGGTTGACGTCGTCGCAATTTCCCAGGGTTATTATCGCGGCCTAGCACATATGGCTAATAGGATAAGTCAGTATCATCATGCAAAAAAATCACGCAAGCATGCTATAGTGATTTTGAAGCCACTCGAGCACATACCATCATATTTGCAGGATATTGCCTCCGCTCATGGAACCCCTACCTGTCGCCCACTTCTTGACTCCAGTCCTTCCAGCGTCATAATCCACATCATCTCTACTCCACAGAACGACATTTGCATACTGCCTGCGGCTGCTCAGCATCGTCGATGTCCAGAGTCCGTTCCATGCATGCTCCCAATGCCCGCGAGCAGCTGCATCAACGGACGGGGCTGCGGACAAGGATACGGAATTGAACGCCGAAATGGTTGGCCATGCTCGATCGGATCTCTGCGTCATCCCGTTCATCTCATGCGATGCGGCTGACTGAATATGCTGGGTGGCCGCAGATGTAGGATTCGAGGTCCACAACAGTGCCCGTTCCGATGGACGTTGTGCATGCACTGCGACATTGCACGGACAATGGACCTCTCGGCACGGTAGCGATGTGCATGCATGCATGCATGCGATCCAGCGTACGGGCGTCTGTCAGGTCGTTCCTTGGAGAAGACACGCTGATCTTGTTGTGGCTTCCATCGACGCATTCGCGCAGCGATCGATATTCAAAGTCAGGAGTCTCCTGTTCTCGATCCAGATGCTATTCTTCAACGCTTCCAATTTCCGCCGGCCGGCCCCATAAGGACTATATTCAACGACGGAGTGGACTTCTCTTACCTATGGAGGCAATTGAATTCCGGCCTTCTGGACATTATTCCGGCAGTGAGTGCTGGACTCAACAGTTGGACAGTGTCGATGGAACATTAAAGTCGATGTCGTGAGAGTGGTCGCGCGATGAGTGAGGAGCTCTTCAAAAGGTCGCATTCACACCGTCATCCCGGATTCGGATTGAAAACCCGGCGTCTTTTCGACGGTGGTTTCTTCCCGGTCCTCCTCGACGACCCTCTGTGGTTCCAACGCCTCGTACCGAAGCGGAGGTCCGGCATTGTACAGCCTCCGGCTGGAACAGGTAAGATCTGGGTCATGGTTCACCGAGATGATAAGATCAAGAATTTGCCAACCAGCCCACCAGGCTCAAAATTATAGCTCGCCTCACATCGTCCGCTCGCGAAACACTGTGCCGCTCTCTGGTCCCGCAAATCCCTACGAGCGGCCTTGATACAAGACCAACTCTGCCGAACATCGTAACCCAAGCTTCCTTCTCTCCACCACATCTGTACGAGGGCCAGATCCATCCCTGCCCGGCGGGTATCCAAAGCACGGTTCGGTTTTCTCGTTGTGGCACTTCGCTTTCGTGTGGTCCTGGCATACATGTGGGTCAACGCTTTGCGAGAGTCGATGTGGTCAGGATGAGGTGGGCCGGTCTATCTGAGTCTAGATGAGAAGGTGTTAGGAGCGGCGATCTGGGCAGATTGCGCTGAGCTGGTCTGAAATGGGTTCGAGGAAGGAGTCTCGGTGAGTCCAGCGATGTGCTCACTACCTCAATCCATGCGCTACTCTTGTGTGGCTTCTGTTTCTTTTCAAGCTGCTCGGTTCGGGGCGAGCAGAGCTTGCTGCAGACTTGCGAGGGATGGTCGTTCCTCTGTTGCAATCTCAACGTTTTCGAGTGGCAGGCCTTTGCGCACAGTATGCCGAATTTAGTGCCTTTGCAGAGTCTTTCGAGCATCGCGATCGTCCCGTGTTGCTGCTTGTAGTCGTCGTTAGTAGCGGTCTCTCATGCGCTGCCGCCAGCCTCAGCAATGTGGCCTGTCGCAAGGTCATGGTCGATCGGTATTCGTATTAAACTTGAACAGACCAGATGAACGGAGGAGAAAACGTGAGTCAGGGTTGAAGGCCCGGATTGGCTGGAGGAAAATTGAAGAATGGGTCGCTGGAAATGTACGATTGCTTTGCACCTCGAAGGATTGCTGGTCGAGAGATCATGTCGCAAACTTTGAGTAGTATATGGCGCGCCTCTGTGCTTTGCAAACCTTGAAGTGTGCAACACGGCCGCAGCAGCTCGACTCTATGTACTGGCAGCACGGTTGCGTGATGGCCTTCCGCGAGGTTCCGCTCGTGGAGCACCATGACAATGCCTGCCTCTACACGTTGTCTTGATCGCGGTGCTGTGAGCAAGCCATTTGCGAGAGACGGCGGCACTGGCAGCAGATGACCAGGGCGACCGACCTAGTACATGCTGGTCTTGCGTCCGACGGTTGTGGAAAATGCATCGTCGCAGAGGGTTCCGTGTCGCCAGAGTATCGACCGCTAGCCGGCTAGACACTTCCATGTCCACAAATGCTTTGCTGTGTATATGTCGAAACCCAGCGAAGCAGTCACTCCTCGGCGTTGTACTTCAGCCCTTGGTACCCTCCGTCTCGCCATCCTCCATTTTGACATCTTCCATTTTCACATCATCATCTTGTCCAGCTGTACCCGCCCGCAGCGTGAAGCCGCCCTCTTCGTCATCGTTGGCCACATCCTCCACATCTTCCGCCGAAGCCTGACCTTCCACACCGGCTTTCTCCACCTCTTTGCCTCCCGCCTCCAACAAGTGCTGCACCACATCGTTCTTGTCCGCTCGCTCCGCCTCGAACATCGCCAGGTGTCCTGCAGCATTCTTCACCCACAAGTCCGCACCCACTTCGAGGAGCGTCTTCACGACTGGTAGATGGCCATTGTATGCCGCCCAATGTAGAGGCGTGTTCCCTTCCTTGTTTCCGTGGTTGACCAATGGAGAGAAGCCAGTTTGATCGGCGCCCTCCTCGCTCTTGAGCTGAGAAAGTATTGAGCTGAGCAGTTCTGAGAGGCCGTTGGCCGAGCAAAAGTGCAGTACTGTGTTGCCCGTCTCTGGGTCTATCGCAGCTTCGAGGATGTCCTTCCGACGACATTGGTACTGTTCTGCGAGCTGTTGGATGCTGGTGTCCAACTCCTGGGTCTCGTTGGCGCGGGTGAAGTACAAGAGGTCGTCGATCTGCTCGAAATCGAGCGGTGGAGGTGTCGAAACGTGCATCGTTACTGAAGGTTGATACCTTATGGAAGAAAGATGACAGCAGAGGAGAAGTTTGAGAGATTTGTTCTTTGCTCGCACGTGAAAACCTTAAACCTTGATGATCCGGCAAGCGCCAGCCGAGAAAGTCTAACCGTTCCTGCATTGTGGTACGATTGATTGATGAACTCCGGGGATTTACTAGAATTGTTCAAGACACACTCCTCCTCGAACATCTCTCAACCACATCAGCTATTCATGCTCGGACGATAGATGGGAAGGAACAGCCAGCCCTCGCAATCTGTCGCCAACAATGCCTTCTCGTCTCCGTGACCGAGGCATCTCTGCATCAGGAGTGGACTTGGCGACAGTCAAGGATCCCTCGACGGATCATACACGATGGCGACTCGAAGACGACAATGGCCGACAGACCTGGCATTACTTGACATCCGATCAAGACGTCAAGAGGTGGCCTCAAACCACGGCCGACAAATACCACCTTGGCCTCGACACGGTATGCAAAATTGTATCGCTGAGCGGGCTGGGATGTTAATGTACTTTACAGGGCCTGCCAAACTTTCCTAAAGCCAAAACTCCTCTCGAAGCAGCAGAGAACGGTCTCAGATTCTTCTCCAAGCTACAGCTGCCATCCGGTCAATGGGCGTGCGAATATGGCGGGCCAATGTTCCTCCTCCCTGGCCTGGTCATTACCTCCTATGTGACGAACATGCCATTCACTCAGGCAGAGCAAACCGAGATCATTCGATACATATTCAGCATCCAAGCCATCGGCGACAAGAACGATGGCGCGGGCGGTTGGGGATTACATGTCGAGGGCAACTCCTCCGTGTTCGGCACTGCGATGAACTACACGGCTCTTCGACTACTTGGAGTGCCCGAATCAGATCCGCGAATGCGCAAAGCACGGCATTGTCTGTACGGTCTTGGAGGTGCCATCAATGGTCCACATTGGGCGAAGTGGTGGCTTTCAGTACTGGGTGTCATGCAATGGGATATTGTCAATCCTGTGCCGCCAGAATTCTGGTTACTGCCAGATTGGATTCCCATCTCTCCCTGGCGCTGGTGGATTCATATGCGTCAGGTTTACCTGCCGATGAGCTACATTTGGTCGAAGCAGTGGTCATATCCCAAGGCCGACTCGGATCCACTTATCCGAGCATTGCGACAGGAACTGTTCACGGCGCCTCACGAGGAGATCGCTTGGTCGAGATATAGAAATGCCATCAGTCCGGCGGATAACTACCACCCAAAGACCTGGGTGTTGAACCTGATCAATTGGATTCTGGTGCTGATCTGGATTCCATTCTTGAGAACCAACTACGTGATCAAGAAGGCCGAGGCATTCGCGTGGAAGCTGATTCAAATTGAGGATGCCAATACCGACTATGCTTGCCTGGCTCCTGTCAACGCACCCATGAATCTGCTGGCTTGCTTCATCACCGATGGACCAGAAGCCAAGTCTGTGCAGGAACACCGAAGACGTCTGGCGGACTACCTCTTCATGTCGCAGAACGGCATGATAGCAAACGGGACGAACGGCGTGCAGAACTGGGACACTGCATTTCTGATCCAAGCGGTCGTCGAGTCCGGTCTGGCGCACGAACCGGAGCACAAAGAGACACTCCTCAAAGCGATGCAATTCCTGGAAAGCCAACAATTCCTCGAGCACGTCCAAGGATACGAGACGTCAAAACTATACTCCGACCCTCCCACCTCCAAAGTCGGACCAGAATTCGGATACCGACATCCTCGCCGCGGCGCCTGGGGGTTCAGCAACCGCACACAAGGCTATACCGTCTCAGACTGCACCGCCGAAGCCGTCAAGTCGACCATGATGCTCCAAACCATGCCCGACCTCAAAGATTCCTCCAAGAAAGCCTACCCGCAAGTCCTCTCCGACCAGCGCATCAAATGGGCCATCGACATCCTCCTCACCATGCAGAACAAAAACGGCTCTTGCAGTTCTTACGAACTCCAGCGCGGAAGCGAGTACCTGGAATACCTCAACGCGGCGGAGGTCTTCGGCCGCATTATGGTCGAGTATGGATATCCCGAATGCACGACCGCGTGTGTCACCACCCTCCACCTCTTCAAGGAGAAATACCCTTCCTACCGCACCGCCGAAATTGATGTCTTCATTCGCCGCGCGGTGGAGTGGATTCGCTCCGACCAGCGCGCCGACGGGTCTTGGTATGGAAGTTGGGCCATCTGTTTCACGTACGCGGGTATGTTCGCCCTCGAGAGTCTACGAACACAAGGGGAGACGTATGCGAATAGCGAGAGAGTGCGAAGAGCGTGTCAATTCTTTTTGGATCGTGTGAATGAAGATGGAGGCTGGGGCGAGTCGTATAAGAGCTGTGAAACGGGGAGGTGGAGTCCGCATCCGCAAGGATCGCAGGTGGTGCAGACGGCTTGGGTGAGTATCTTCCTACATAACGGCATGATGTGGTGACTTTGCTGACTGAGGGGTGATGTAGGTCATCATTGCGTTACTGGAAGCTGAGTTCCCGGAGCGGGAACCGATTGAGCGGGCGGTGCGGTTGTTGATGCGTCGACAGCAGGCGAATGGGGAGTGGTTGCAGGAGGGCATTGAGGGGGTGTTTAATAAGAGCTGGTGAGTTTTTCGTGCGAATCTTGCGGTTTTGTGAGGGAAAGGGGTTACTGACGTTTGAGCAGCATGATTTCTTACCCGAACTATAAGTTCATCTTTCCGATCAAGGCCTTGGGGATGTTTGGGAGGAAGTATGGGGATGTGCGGATTAATGGGACGGGTTGAGGAGGTGGGAGAGTTGCAAGCGGGACTGTGATAACCACGTCTATCATGCCGACAACAGCAACTTGAGACGAACGCTGCTCGAAGAGGTGTATTCGGAACTGCATATATTCCACAATGTATCGTGCCCCACCAGCAACAGCAACTCGACACAAATGCCATCTCTCATGAATGACTGAGCATGACTTCCCAAGACCTACCCGAACCGAGTCCCTCCGCCGCTCCGAACGTTCATGCAATGCACAGGTGTGCGTACTTCGGACAGATGCATGAATGCATGCACCACGACGCACGAGCGGCCACTCGTCGGCGGCCTCATTGCCTTGCATTGCGGATAGATTGTCTCGATGATGATGTACAGAGCTTTCTACTTGATACGTACAGCCGCCCACAAGCCGAGAGAATGCAACGTCGTACAGCTCCTTGAGTGCGACCTTCGGAGTGGAGAGCACGTGGAACTCTTGACATCCCTGCGTTAAGATGTCCGTTCCGTCCTCCATGTGCGTCCACGTGCTGCTGGCGGTGGGTGTGACGGCCGCGTGGGTTGGTGCGAGCGAGAGAGTCAGAGGAAAAGTGATTGGGAAATGTAAGAGGCATCCTTTATCCCGCAGTGAACTCTGAGAGCCAGGCTTCGATTACGCATTGACGTCTTTCGCTCAGCAACATCTCGGTTAAGAACCTCACATCCCGGCGAACCGCTTCAGGGCTTCCTCGGGGAAAGGTTGCCGGAATTCGTGAGCTTCAATTTGATTGAGGTCCACTATTGATTGGATCAAATGGAGTATTCAATGCGCCAAGTTGACAGGGAAGGAAGAGGGCGAGTGGAGTGATGAGGCGAAGGGGATGTGATGATCCTTGAAGGGTTGGTGGAGACGGTCAGTCTTGGTCAGGTCGGTGGTAGTTGACAGTGAGAGTGATGCTTCGATGTGCGAGTTGTTTGGCCATATCGTCAAGTTTGTCGCTCTCTTCTCGTGGACACTTGCCAACGTTCGATACCTGAGGTGGAGGTTGTCCTCGTGAGGTGTTTGTAGTCGAGGTCCCGATTGATATCGGCATGCATAACCGACATCGACCTTTCCGAGGGGCACTAGCTTCTGTCCCGCTCCTGTCCCGCACTCCCGCCAAAACCATGCCATGCTGAAACAAGCAGTCGGAAATTCGAGAATGATCATCAACGAGCTTCACCACCACACAACACCAACATTCGACTTTGGTGGTGCTGTCACTGTCACGCCGCCTGTCCGACAACGTCGCCAGCCACGCATTGCCTTGCTATTGTCACTGCCCACCGCGACGACATCACTCACTTACCGCGTGTGCCGCGCCGTGTCAATACTGACGTCCGCATCCCAGACAATTCTCCTTAAATTCGACTCGACCTACTCGAACTAGTATTGCTAGCGAGCTCCGCTGCCCGAGACACGACCGCAGCTCGCTCGTGGATCCTCCCACATCCCAGAAGCTCCAGCTTTCGCCGCCAGCTCCCGTCCAACCACCATTCTCTCCCTCACCCACTGTTGTGTCCCGCCCACACTCCTCGCGACCTCCGCCGACCTCACATTCGTCCCGCATTCGACCGGCGTTCGGAGTCTGTTACAGGGTTAGGAAAGCAACGCTAGGAGAGCTTTGCCGGGAACGTTGCACGACGAGACAAGAGACGGCACATTTGAGGCTATACTTTCACTCTCTCATCCACATTCATCATGGCCACTCCCACACAACCTCAGCAATACGGCGGCGGGAATCCGTATCCCACACCGGCAACGCAGAGTGGCGCTCCGTCCGGCCAGCAGCAGCAACAGCAGCAGCAATCCGCCTACCCGACGGAACGAACGGCCTCGTCCGCCCCAGCTCCATATCAGCAAAATCAGCAGAGCCAGCAGCAACAGCAGCAGGGACCCGCTCAAGCGCAATTCGAGAAATACTGCATCATTCACATCGCCACCACGTGTGACGAGCATGGCGTCTACGTGACCAAGGACAGTGCCGAAGTCATCGAGATTGGATGGGTCGTGGTCGATGCCCAAAACCCCGAGCGGGAGGTATGTCCGGCCATGTGTTTCAGCTTCAGTAGCACACACGCACGCTCGGAATAGTCTTTGCTAACATATTTCTTCTCCACACAGCTGCACCGTCAGTCCGTTCTGGTTAGGCCGGTCAACACTCCCATTACACCTCTCTGCACCTCGCTCACCACCTTGACCTGGGAGCATGTTAAGAACGCCGGCACATTTCGCGACGCCATCAACACCTTCGACGCCTACGCTTCGGAGAACCTCGTCCCGAAAGACGCCGGTCCTGGTGCCAACCCGACCTTCGCTTTCGTGACTCTAACTCCTTGGGATCTGCGTGTGCAGCTGCCTCGTGAAGCTCGCGACAAGAACGTGGTCCTCCCTCCATACCTTCAACATCCCGTCCTCTTCGGCCTTCGTGGAGAATACCAGCTATTCCAGTCTCACCACCCGGAAACGCTCGCTTTCAGCTCCACCAGCTTGTCCTCCATCTGTGCTGGTCTGGAAGTCGAAGAAGTTCGTTCGTCTGGCAAGGTGACCGGCGGTCTCCCATTCCATCTTCAAGCTCTCGCTCCGTCATCTCCACGTAGAGCACTGGAGGAAGCACTCACTCTCACTCGCTGTTTGAACTCCCTCGTCACCAAGTCGCGGCCATCAAACACCAGCTCCGGCACTCCCGACGTGCTACAACGTCCGATTGACGCCCGCAGTGACGTTCGTGCCTTCCTCGGCGAGAGAAGCAAGGTCCTGCATCTGAGCGGACTGCCCCACGACACAACCCAGAGTGAGCTTGAGAGCTGGTTCACGCAATTCGGAGGTCGTCCCATCGCTTTCTGGACGCTGCGTACTCCTGAAGGTGGCAAGCCAAGTGGAAGTGGTTTCGTCGTCTTCGGATCCCACGAAGAGGTGAGTCTGATTTCCCTTCATGTTGATACCTTCCACGTTGCCCCAGTTCGACGAGAGTGAATGGCCCCGATTGGCGTGGAGTGTCGATGGTCCTTGGAGTGATTCCGCAGAGTGAGCTCTCACTCTCGGTCTCTGTCCCTCCATCAACACCAACCACGCCACCGCTGTCATTCGCCTCGCCATGAGCTACCACAACCGCTGCGAGAGCATCGATGCCCTCCAGCAGTTTATTGACAAAATCGTGCGCTCTTGCCTTGCTCTTCGCTGAATCGCTCATCATCACCATTACAACGCTAACCTCAATGTGACATACAGGCCGCCGAATCGCTCAGCATGAACGGACGCGCTCTCAACGACCGCGCGATCGAGGTCGCTCCCTCGTCGGCTCGCGTGCTCGATCGCGCCGCGCACTCGCAGCCACCAGGTGGACCGCCTCTTCTCACGCCGTTCCCGCCATCAAAGAACCGACCACGTCCAGGTGACTGGACCTGTCCCAGCTGTGGGTTCAGCAACTTCCAGCGTCGCACGGCGTGCTTTCGGTGCTCGTTTCCCGCGATGGGAGCTTCCGCCCCGGATCCTTACAGCCAACCATATGGCGGTATGCAACCACCTGCCTACGGCGGTGGCAACTATGGCCACCCTGGCATGATGCAAGGCCATATGCATGCCGGAAACCAATACGGAGGTGGCATGGGAGGAATGGGTGGCGGTTCCAGCGGTCGTGGCGGCATCGTTCCATTCCGCGCCGGTGATTGGAAGTGCGGCAATGAGGGCTGCGGCTACCACAACTTCGCCAAGAACGTGTCGTGCTTACGCTGCGGCGCTTCTCGCAGCAACGCAGCAGTTGTCGCTGAGAGCGGCATGACGAGCTTCCCAGGCAACAGCTATGGCGGTCCACCACCCAACATGCCGATGCAGTCGATGGATTCCAGCTCGTACGGCGGCATGCAGCAGCCTTCCGGTGGCTATGGCGGTAGTGGAATGGGTGGGCCTCCAGGCGGCTTCGGCGGTCAATCCTTCGGTCCTCCTTCTACCTACGCTCTTCCTTCTGGCATCGCGGCTCCGAGCCCATACGGACCATACTCGCAGATGGGCGGCCAAGGCGGCATGCATTCTCAGCAAGGCGGCTTCGACTCTCGCACCGAGCAGGCTTTCAATAACCACGGCAGCCACGGGCCTCCGCAAGGCGGTCCGCCCGGCAGCTTCTCGAACGGCGGATACGGCAACGCTGGTGGCTACGGAGGTGGTCCCGGAGGCAATGATGGTTCTGGAGATCCATTCTCCTTCCTATCCTCCGGCATGGGCCAGCTCGGCATCAACGATGGAGGAGACAACCGCCGCAACGGACAAGGAGGCGCCAAGTCTCCTCAGTAAGTCGAGCAGCTCGTCATCCCAGAAGGAGAGGATTTTGACTACCTCTACGCATGGAGGATCTTTTGGAAAAAGGGACGCGCTGTCGTCACTGGCTCGGTGATCACCACACAATGGAAAGGAAGCAAGAACATTTGACACACACACACAAAAACACAAACAAACATATGGGAATTGGTTGCAACACGACTGGCAACGCACAATGGTACAATCAAGGAAAGGATGGGGTTGCGTTAGCGTCGGCGCTGGGAACAAAAGGGATCATCATGCTGATGTGTGGTCTGTGATTTTCAACAAGACTGGAATATGGCAAAAGGGGGTTGGGGGTTGTCGGGGCATCGGGCAGACTGTGTGGTTGAATGCTTTAGCGATGGCGTCGGGGTTGTTGTTGTTGCATACTGGAGAGGAGTGAATGCGGTCGTTGTTTTCTCGTAAGATGCGAGAGGAAAAGATCTGGACTGTCGCGATCAGGGAGGCGGGTCGGGTCGGCAGAGGTGGCTGGCTGGCAAGATTGTTTCGCTTTTCAAAGCTCTCGAGGATGGTGTGTATGCTGAGAGAATTTTGTGTTTCGTATTGTGTCTTTGTTCTGGGCTGAAGGTCTGAACAGTGAGCAGTGGTGGCAATTTGTCGATCTCACTCACTTCTCGCTTCATTGTACAGTTTCTACCTTGCGTGCTACTTCCCGATGCTCCCTGATTGAGCTTCTGCATCACTGAAGCGGAGTGAAATCAGTGAATTTTCATCACTTCCACCTTTCCACTGCGCTCCCGTCGGTGTTCCAATTTACACTCTCCTAGCGCGCCATTCTCGCGCTAGCGCACGTTCGACCCCGCGTCACCCATGCATGGAATCTCTCCAACGCGAAGCACCTTGCCTCGTGGAAATCTGACCTGTCGCAAAACGATCACCACCACCGACAACAATTGTGACCTGTCGCTTTTCCTTACTCTCCACACGCGCGCGTCTCGCGACAAGGAGTGGACAAGGATCATGGCGTCAATCGTCGAGTCGGAGAATAGTCTGGGCGAGACGCAGGTGGCGCATCTGGAGATGATGAAGAGGAAGTTGATGGGACTTGACACGAACGGCGAAGAGGATGAGGAGCGGAACAGAGGGCCTACGATTCCGGACTCGATGGGACAGGACGACAACTCACAACCGCCCGCACGATCTTCGACCAAAGCCCACCCGTCGCGATCGACGACTTCCTCGCCGAAGAAAGCTCCACCGCGATTCGCTTCCTCTGCTTCGGCGCCGCAGGCTGAGATGGAAGCTATGGTTCAGGCTGCGACGCCCCGCAGTACGCTCAATGGTGTAGCGAAGGCGGCGTCGTTTGGAGGTCCGCCGGCCAGTGCCTTTCCGAATGGCGACACCCAGTCGCAGGACTCGCAGGTTTATGAAGCATATCGCGAGTCCATACGCCGGGAGTCGGAAGAGGATATCACGCCGGTGAGGAGGGTGAGGTCTGCGTCGCCGAATACGCTGGGCACGAATGCGGATGGCGACGAGGATGCTATGCCTGAGCGCACGCCGCGCACGTTGATGCAGCAAGAATCGGGATATGTGGATTTGGAGGGGTTCTTACAAGGAAGGGATGTCTCGCCGGTGAATTCGACGCAGGGCTTTGAGGAGTTGTTGGATGAAGATCAGAGTCCGGAGACACAAATGCATGCGCCGCCTGCGAGGACTTCGTCGAATGGAGGGATGCCGCAGACACCTGCTGGCCTGCCAGAAGGACAGCTAGGAGAAGGCATGACTTCGATAACCACGGGTCCCAAGTACTCGCAGCTGTTCCCCAAGGCAGATCTCATGGGCCAGTCGCAGGCGTTCCACCAGACACAGGAGGCTTCCTCGCCGTTTCCCAGCGGTCCACCTTCCGACCCGGCTATGACGAGACCGTCGCCGAATCATGTCGCTTCTTCGCCGATGAGGGGATTTTCGTCGCCGGTGCAGGCTAGGACGACGATGAAGAGGCCTGCGGCTTCGATGAGCGAGCCGAGGGGTGAGTATACTAGCATGCGGGAGTCACAAGAGAGGAGAGCTGCGCGGCTCAGAGCAGAGCAGGAGAAACAAGATGCGGAGGACAGTGACAGCGAGGATGATACCCAGACGAGGAGATACCGCGATCGCATGACGAGGAGAGCGCTGAGCGAGCAGGCTATGCGCGCTACTGCCAACGTGAGAGTCATGAGGCCGTCTTATGGGCAGAGTGCTACGAAGTCTACGAGGAAGACAGGACACCCGATTGATCTGACGACACCTGGGACCGTGGCGCGGGTGAGGTGGGAGGAGGACTTGATTGAGGATGAAGAGGAGGCGGGAGAAGACGGTGAGACGCAGGTCGAGTTGCCGAATGGTGGAGAGGATCGAGAGGAAGATATGGACGACGATGCGGCGCCGGAAGCGAATGACGATGATGAATATGATGAGCTTCAGCAGACGGTTTTGCGGAGTCAGAGTAATCATCAGGAAGAAGAGGATGAGGATGGCAGTGTTGTCGAGGATGACGAGGAACATCCCACGGCGGAGGACGATGAGCTGCAAGATACACAACCTCCCGAGGATGAGGAGGTCGAGCATGTTGATCGACATGCTCAGGATGGGGCAACGGCGACTCAGCGATCTACCATCGCCGACTCCCAACCTACTGGTCAAGATCCACCTCGCTCTGCACCGCAGCATTCGACACATCATTCATCGATGGCATCTTTCGTCCCGGGCTCTCAATATACCGGCAAGACAAGCGAAGAGCAGGCGTTCCTCAAATCCTCACGCCCAAGCCAGACGAGGGTGCCAGCTTCGCCGTTTGTCACAGAAGAGAGCGAGGAGAAACTCCCGAGCAGTCCGCCTCTCGCAGCTGGAGTTGACAGCAACGCCAGCATGGCCGACAACTCTGCTGAGGCATCACTCGCGCGGCAGAATCTTCTCAACCAGTTCCAGCAAGGAGCACTGCAAGCGACCGGAGACTCTGCAAATTCAACAAGGCAGCAAGAAATCCCGGACAGCGACCTCCCGGAACAGCAAACATCCTCCCACGCAAACAAGGACGAATCCCGCACTGCTTCAAATGAAGATGACGAGTCCCAGAACCGCTTGCTCTATTCCACCGCCCGAACCCACGTCTCCGCATCCGCATCCGCCGTATCTCCCGTCAAACCCTCCCAACCGCCATCTCTCCTTCATCAAGCTTCATCTTACTCCCCTCTCAAAGCTTTCCGCCACGCCAACCCGGCAAGTCAACAATCCCGCCACCTCTCCCAGCAGAGCACAATGTCACCACGACAAGCTGTCGGCGTGCGACGCTTTGGTGACATGACGAGGGGTGGAAGTGTCATGAGGAGTTTCGACGAGGACGAGATGGATCTTGAAGGTATCATGGATGGCGTTATGACTACTGATGATAAGGCTTTTATGAAGATCATGTCTAGTCCGAAAAAAGGACGTGGATCGTCGCAGAGGAAGAATCGCGCCAACGCCGATGTGGAGATGGAGGACGTTGAAGGTTACTCTTCCGGCTTATCAGATCCGCCGCAACAGGAGTCTGAAGGGCAGGATATGACGATCCCGGAGTCGGAGCATGGACTTGCGATCCCAGCGCCGCTGCCGGCTGCGAGGGGAAAGGAAGTGCTGAGGGAGAGTCCCAGCAAGGCGAATAAACTTCCCACACCTCCTACGGCGGATGAGCTGGACGAGGAGAAGAATTTGACGCCGGAGAGTGCTCTGAGGCGGGAGCGCGAGGGGTCGAGACATGCTTCGCAGCTTATCGATCAGCGCGGTGTGGCTGGGATCAAGAAGCCGCGGCCGAAAGCGGTTGTGTATGGGAGGAAGGGAGGACGGTTCGAGAAGAATCCTGCCAAGAAGGGAAGGAAGGCGAAGAGGGTTGTGAGTGATGACGACGAGGAGGAGGAAGGAGCGGGTGTGGTTCAGGAGACGATGGAAGAGGAGAAGCGGGATGAAGTGATTAAAGAAGTCAATCGGAGTGATAAGACGCCTCCGCCTGCTGACCGAGTGCATGATGCTGAAGGCGTTGAGAACGCTGAGCAGGCTGAGCAAGAAGCCGAGAAGGATCAAGCTGAGCGCGATGAAGCCGCCGAAGAGCAGGACGATCAAGCTGCTACGGAGCCCACGACCACCGGCAACGCAACCGCTCCCGATCGTATCTGGGCGCTCTTCAAGGGCAGCTACAACCACTTCTACCCAGCGACATGGCTCAGCAGCTCGCTCGACGGACAGACTTACAGAATCCGCTTTGACGACACGACGGTCACCGACATCGAGACTCAGCATGTTCGTCGACTGGAGCTGCAAGTTGGAGATCTGCTCCGTGTGGATAACAAGGGCATGCGCAAGCTGACGTATAGAGTTGTCGGACATGGCGAGCTGGCGGCGACGAAAGAAGTGCGTGCGCTCGGGACGGACGATCAAGGTCGCGCTTCGGTTAAAGTTGTTGCCAAAGCCAGTCGAGCGAGCACAGCAGGTGAGGATGTTGAGGAGCATTCTGCGGAGACTCAAGATGTGCCGATCAATCAGCTCTATCTTACGCATTCGATGTGGAAGGCTTATAAGGATCGTCACTTTACGCCTCCTAACGCCGTCGCACTTGTGGGAGGCCCCGCGCAAGGCCGATCTCGCGTCTCTACCCCTTCCTCCGGCGTTCTAACTCCGGCTGTCGATGGAGTGTCACCCACCCGCTCCCTCCGCGGCGCGGCTAACACCGCTTCTACCAAGCGCAGCAATCTTACCCACTCCCACCTCCGCGACACCCCTCTCGCTTCATCTTCAAATGCACTGGGAAATCCAACCCAACTCTTCGCAAACATGGCTTTCGCAATCACCTACGTCTCTTCGACAGACGAAAAGTCCGCCGTCATGGACGCCATCATCCGCCACGGCGGTACAATCCTCGAAGAGGGATTCGCAGAGCTATTCGACATCCCCGACCTCTCCTCCTCCGCCACAACACCTCCAACCTCCGAGACCGATCCCACGGCTCACCAAACCCTCCGACTGAAACTTCAATTCTCCTCTCTGCGCTTCGTCGCCTTAATCGCAGACCGCCACTCCCGTCGAGCGAAGTACATGCAAGCCCTCGCACTCGGCCTCCCTGCCCTTTCCGGACGATGGGTGCTGGACTGCCTCGACCCAAACCGCAACGCTTCGATCGAGAAGACCGGGATGAAAGCGAGCGTGCTGCCGTGGGAGAGATACATGTTGCCAGCGGGTGAGAGCTCGTACCTTTCCGGCGCGATAAGGTCGCGTACTGGAGGTCCGGTGTCTTCGGATCTGGAGAGTGGCACGTTGAAGGGCATGATTGAGGCGAGGCCGAGGTTGTTGAGGAATGAGGGCGTACTGATTGTTGCGTCGCCGCCGCCGAATGGAGTCAAGGAGAGTGGACCGTGGGAGCGGACGAAGACTTTTGTCTTCCTCACGCTGGCCATTGGAGCGGGACGAGTTCGGAGGGTTGACGATCTGAGTTCTGCTGCGGAGCTGCTCGGGAGGAATGGAATTGAGGAGGGCAAGGGCGAGGAAGGGTGGGGATGGGTTTATGTTGCTGGAGACGTGGAGGAGTCGTATGACACTCTCGTTGGTGGTGTCGCGTCGTCTGGTCAGGGAAAAGGTGGTGGTGGGAGGAAGAGGAAGAGAGCTGTTGAGGATGTTGGGCGGAAAGGCGAGCATGGGAGGGAGAGGAAGATGATCAAGGATGGGTGTACGGGGAAAGTGTTGGGGGTGGATGATGGACGATGTCGGGTTGTGGGGGATGAGTTTGTTATTCAGAGTTTGATTTTGGGGGGGTTGGTGGATTGAGATGAGATTGGGATGGGAGTGCGAATTACCTGGAGAGGAGAGGAGTGGCGGGAGTGTGGTGGGGACGAGGGAGAGGCAATGCGCTGCGAGGAAGGGATGTGAGACTCGATGGTTGGTGGATGATGGATGAGATACCCCTTTCGATCAACTGTTATGTCTGCGAACGCAGGCGACGAACTCCAGCAGAGGAGCCCATGAACATCAAACTCGGTCGCGAAGAAGCTCAAATTTAACCAACCGAACAATGGATTGCGGCACATCTGCGATCCTATCAGCACTTGCACGTAGTGCATGCTACGGATGGTGAAAAAGCCGTCTTCCGATGCACGCTCTTCGAGGCCAGACTCCGTCGACGCCCGCGACATGGTTGATGAGGCTCAGCCACGATGAATAGAACTACGGGACTTTGATAACAGCGATGTTCCATGCAAAGTTCGTCATGCCGCTGGGATGGCAAGCACGGTAGAACCATGGAC
Source organism: Zymoseptoria pseudotritici STIR04_4.3.1 (assembly GCA_000223685.2). Taxonomy (NCBI): domain Eukaryota; kingdom Fungi; phylum Ascomycota; class Dothideomycetes; order Mycosphaerellales; family Mycosphaerellaceae; genus Zymoseptoria; species Zymoseptoria pseudotritici. The sequence goes on from AFIR01000520.1 coordinate 76,954, forward strand.
ATACTATTGCTCAAAGGCCAGTGACGCTATATCACAAGGTATATCCTCATTTGAGACGGGCCAGGAAAAAGCCTCGACCGGGACCTCTCGGGACTTTATACGGGGATGAACCCATACACGCTTGTCTGCTCATGAAGATATAAATGCCAGTCTGATTTCCGTCTTCTGCTTTTCTGTTTCCTTCACATCAAGCGATCCGATCTTCACATCTCCACTTCACACCTCGACCAGGACAAACTTTGCTTCAAACCGAACCCAACACAACCCAAAACAACACCATCTCCGAAAACAATGAAGCTATCCACCACCATCCTCCTCACAATCACCACCCTAATCACAACCGTCTTCGCCGGCGACGGCTACCTCTACTCCTGCACCATCGGCTCCGACAAACTCGGGGAGCTCTGCAAAGCCCAAGGCGGCAGAAAGGCAAGCAAGCCCGCTTTCTTTTCTCTCCTCTCACTTTTGCACAGTTGATTGCTGACCTCTTGTTTTTTGTTCCAACAACAGACCTCCGATACCACCGGCCAGACGTGCTGTTTCCCGAAGGCGAACCGCGACGCTTTCGTCAAGGCTTGTTTGTGTTGTTATGACCCTTATGCGTTTGGTGGGCCGGAGTGTAGTGTGGCGGGGCAAGAGGGAGGACCACCTAACCCTTAACTGGTGGTCTGAGGGAGGGACGAATGGAGGGATGGACATGGATTGGGAGGAGAGGGAGGATGGATGGATGGTTCCTGGGAGAATCGGTGGACTCGGCTTGAGGAGTTGAGGATTGGACGGGAGGGAGAAACGCAATTTTCGCCCCAACTCGGCATTCAAAACCAGCTTCTCGGCAACTTGATACCATGCCTGCACTCTTCCCGATCGACTCTCGTTCTCAACTTGGCTTCTCCTTTCTCGAGGTCTTTTTGCGTCATTCTTTTCTTGCCCCGTTGACTTCTCATTCCCAATTGCCTCTCTTTTCCCGTCGACTTCCAGGTCGGGATTGACCTCTTCTTCTTCTTTCATCTCACGTAGGAGTTTTCTCTTCGCAGCCTGAATTTTCTCATCAACAATTTTCCCTCTCCCTTAACTTCCTCTCTCACTTGCCTTCCCCTCTCACTCGATAGTAAGGACCATGAGATGTCATCGCAGTAGTCCACATTGCATCGCCCCAAACCCAAGACCAACATCGACCTAAAAGAACGATTAAAAAAAAAAATGCCAACCACCGACATCTTCTCAAACAGAGCATGATGTTGATCGAATGTTCAGATTATATAAAGCGTTAACACACGTTCAGCGAAAGAGGTACTATGCTCCCGAGTAGACCTGGATTGAAGACAGACCTCCTGACAGTGGCAGAGGAAGAAATGCCATCGATTCTGCCTCCACGGTAGTAACCGGACAGAAAGCCCGTGGGTCTCTCTCTTATATACCTCCTACCGGATCCAGGGCTTTCCAATTTTATTTTTTTCCATCATCTCGCTCGTTCGCTCGCTCGTTTCTTCGCCGATTCTGTTACACAGTGTTAAGCAAACAGCGGAAGTGGACAGTGTTCAGAACGAGAAGCCTGAAGGATAGAAGACCGGCCGGCGCTGTGCACGGTCGGTCCCGTGCACACTTTAAATTTCGAGAACGTTGCAATCTATAAAAACACGCAATCTTTACTATTTATTACACCACAACTATAACGCTAATAGAGAAGGCATTAAAGGTGCTAAAAGAGGGAAGCGAGACGAATATTTTAAAAGTAGCACGGCAATATTGCGTTAAGCATACGAGTTTATTAAAGCAGTTTCGTAGAGTAACTAATTCGCGAGCTAAACGCGATAAGAATAACATAATTCTTTTATACTAGCAAGAGCGCACCCTCGTAGCCTATATCGACACTCTAATACGTAGAGGCATACTACTAATACTAGCAAGAGTTCTTACGTTCGTCTACGATATCGCTTAGTATCTTCTACGACGATAGTAGGTAGGAGAATTCGTTACTCGATATAGCAATGCGATCGATTTAAGATATCTTAACCCTCTCGGTAAGAACTGCAAGAAGGCAGACTCTCCGAAGTAATATAAGGCCTATTACGACCTCCTCGAGTAGAAGAAAGAGTAGTATAATATCGAGTAGTGCAATACCTATAGTATAGACAAGAAGGGCTTCTTAATCGGTATGCTTTAGAAGACAAAGCACGTGTTTACGAAGGCGCCTGCTCTTGCAGGCTCGTTCGTTAGTAATATCTAAGATAGCAGTTATAAGTAGATTACGTTAATAGCGTATATCTATGCTAATTAGACCTTCCTTCTACTAGTATTAATCTATAAGGCAGTAACTAGCAATATCTAGTCTTTATAGCTCTAGGACTTCGACCTTATAAAGAAGCACTTTGCCTTCTTTGCATTCTTACTAAATAGCTAGACTAATAATAATCTTAGCCTCTACTAGCTAATAAAGGTATTCGAGCTATTAACAAGGCAGAAGGCCGGTAGAGGCTATAGACTACTAGTTATCGACGGCTATAGCTCGCACGTAAACATAGCATTTCTTTAGTACTATATTAATTACCGGATATTCGTTATAGTGTTTCTACCTTATTTAACATACTACTTATAACCTCTAGATATTAGTCTCTTTAGCCTATTATCTAGCTATTATAGTATAGAACTCTTACAATTTCTTTACTACTCTAAGGGCTTGTCTGCCGTTACGAAGTGTAACTTCTTCCGCTTGTTTTAGCTAGCATTTTAGAAGGCATTTATACTAGCAAATTATAAGAAGTATAAAGATATCGACCGCACAGCGGCGATGTTCTCGTCGTTCCGC